>JASSUY010021452.1:0-35195 GCA_032466535.1 Forpus xanthops | reverse complement strand
CCAGTTTTGCTACAGCATTTATTATATGTACAGTAAGTGTCTAGTAGCCAGTTAAGAGCAGCATTAGCCTTGTGCAAATGCATGCACCCTTCCTAACATAGCCAAAATATTCGGACTCCCAGATATTCATAAAGGTACTTTGCATTTTATGTACTCTGCCATTGACTTCAGAGGGACAGCTTGAAGAACACACAGTCTTCTGGAGATAGACCATGTGTGCTTAATAAATGGTTTGGGTTTCTACTCAAATAGTAGAAGTAACCTAAAAGACAGTGGCTCCATCCCCAGGCCTTAACTTACCTAAAGATGTGATGGTCTGTCTTCAACAGGAACTGAGTTAGGACAGCACCAAACCAACCTGTAAATCTTTTCACTCTCTTTCACCAGTTGCATAGTACTTTTAGTCATTGACTGCTCATGTCACCACTTACAACCCTCTCTACAGGCTGTAATTTATTCTAAACTAGAAGTGCTACTGTGTGTTAAAGTACATCATGTACAGCGAGGACTTGCTGGGTCCATTCACCCTGGCATGCTCCCAGCAGCTCCTTCGGTTGGGTTCAGGCGAAAGCCACTGCCACCACTGTGAGATTTGTCTTCCATCTGATTTCAAATGTGATTTTTAACATTTAAAACATCCAAGCGTCAAGCCTTGTGATACTGCTAAATGCGTGCTGGGGTGAAGTGAGGAAAGAATGTGGCTCAAAACCTGCTTTAAGGGACAGTCAGGTTTCTGATGTAAGCTCATTAATTAGGATGGCTGAGTGAGGGTGAAGCACAGCTTGAGTGCTCTGACACCTGGATGAAATAGGTGGGTTGCTCTCACTGCATCTCATGAAGGCTCATGCTCTTCCACCTTACTAAGTATTTCTTTCCCTTTGGCAATTGATGTCATATCAATTTTTCCACACAGAACTTCTATAGCACTTCTTTTGTGGAGAAGGATAACTTACACCTTTGCTGCTGCTGTCTTGTGGGATAGCAAGCCATACAAGTGCCAACAACCCTTAAGTTTACACAGCTTTTTCAAGGAAGGTACAGCAATACAGCGACCAGAATACATTTTCACTGCCTCTGTGCACATAGTACATGGGGCAGCCCTGAAGTTGCTAGAAAGAGAGAACAGTGCTTATTTCCTTTTTCTAACCCAGCACCTCTTTGATGGCTTATATATGTGCACAGAGAGGAAAAAAAAGGTTACCGATGCAGAAAGAGAGGTTTTGCACTCTCTGTGCTCTAGAATAAGCAATACACAAGAGCAAAGCTTGGGGAATATGGCATGCCAGCATGGGGGAATGCTCAGGATCTGAGTCCCTTCTCATCAGTGGACATCCCAGGTCCTCTTTGTTAGCATAGCTGCTGCTGCAGACAGTCAGAACCCAGCTTCTTGCCTCATTTCTCAAACTGACAGCTTCCAAGTGGGCAGATCTGGCAGCTTCATCTCAACACAAGGTCTTCTTATTGTCCCTATTTCATAATAGGCTCACAAGAGAGCTTGCAGTCAGGGGTGCAGCATTGTCTGTGGTAGGGCACGAGGTAAAGAAGGGGATGAACACATCCTGCCTGTCTGTTCTATTTCTTCTGGTTTAGTGAACTTATTCAGCTCCACCTCAAACCCCTGCAAATGCTGAGGTTGAATGTGAATGCTGCCAGGTGCTTACTCCATGTGAGAGAGGCTTCGGAGGAATAAAGAAGTATTTGGCGTTAAACAGTAGGGCAGACAGACAAATGCAGAGACATCAAAGGAGCAGAACCAATGGATCCCACTCCACCCTTGTACAAATCATCCAAAAGGAGGCATCCAAGTAGCTGTCCCTCCGTGCAGGTTTTGAGCATCCCATGATAGCCGGCAGCATGCACAGGACCAGCATGTATCAGTGGGACAAGGACAGGAGCACAGGCTCTCCTGACCCTAACCTGTGGGATGTCTCTGTCTGAATGGCACAATTCTTTTGTCTCTGTTTTTAACAGAACAGCTTTGCCTTCACTGTGGGAAATCTTTGATTGCAAAAACCCATTCTGATATTGAGAGGTTTTGGGTTTTTACTTCCAAAAATTAGTTTATATTTCCAAAGTGAAATTTTCTTTCTTCTTTCTTCAGACGTTTCTCTTCTATTTAGTCCTTTACTTCCCCATTGTTTTCCCTGTGAAGCAGAGAGAGGGATGTGAAAGGGAAGGCATAAAAAGAAGAAAAGTCATCTGAATGGGATTTCTGGGAAAAGCTTGGCACAATTTGTTTGTTTGTTTTGGTCTATTGGGGATGTCTGTGGGATATGACCCCCCATTATAGCTGTCTCTGGGCACAGTGTCCAAAGCGCTGTGAATACGGTGTAGGTACTATGTGCATAGCACTGCCTTACTCCAGGTTAGCAAGCAGGGGAGGTTATTTATTGCTACCAATTGATGTCAAGTCTCACTTTGGCTAGAAAACCTCATTGAATGGTCTAATAAGTTCTTATTACTGTAGGATGGCAAATTGTCTTAATTTTATACTGTTAATTCAGGGAGCCAGATTCTGCAAGGTCTAACAAGAGCCCAGAGCCATTCTGACAGCAGAGGCAAGGATGGCATGCCAAAAGATGGGAGATTGAGATGAGTTCCTCCTTGTGAGGTGCTGAGGCGCTGGCACAGGGTGCCCGGAGCATCCTGCTCTAGTGGAGGGTGTCGCTGCCCATGGCAGGGGTTGGAACTGGATGAGCTTTAAGGTCTCTTCCAACCCAAACCAGTCTGGGATTCCATGATTGATTGTACTGCTTGGTACCCTCCATGGCTCACCCTGCAGGTCTCTATCCCTTTTGTGCTTTAGACGAATGTTCCCAGGTAGAGGCTATTCTTCTAAGGCAAAAGGAACTCACATCAACAAAGCCACAGGACTACCATAAGAAAAGCCATTTCAGGCAAGCAGAGATACTTTCTAAGTTTGAAGCTCAGTGGATAAGGCTTTCTTCTGGAATCACTGGTCAGTTTCATGCCCTGGGAATAACATTTTGAGCATCCTCTTCATGCAGACCTTCCTGGCAAAGCCAATACTGCAGGACAGGGCTGAGGCAATACCAACACAATTTGCTCACCCATCTTGAGCAATCTTGTCTTCCCAAAGTATCCCTTGGAAAGTTCCTTATGCAATGTGAAACCCAGCCTGGGGGCGAATGAGTGCCATGCTTCAGACAGCAGCCTCTGGGGGTTCAGGGTTCACTGACAGATCTGTGGGTCCTGAAACCATTTCAGAAGCTGTCTGAGGACCACAGGGCTCAGTCAGGAATCTGTGGGAGAGAGGCAGACATAGGCTCTGACATCAATAAAGTAAGACTATTAACAGGGTGACTGATCCCAGCCCATCTCTGTAGCTTTCCTCTCTTCTAAGCTGTTTCACACACAATGCTGGCTGCATAATTTCCAACTCTGCTTGTAGCATCACTTGGAAATATAATGTTTTCTCCAGCCTGTAACTTCTGCTCTAGCCTACCCGAATTCATTGCCACACATGATACAAATGCTTCTTTGCATGATGACAGGCTCGGATTAGACCTATTTTCACAAAAGAGTCACCACATCTAATATATCACCAGTGTTTGGAAAAGCGTCTCTTAAAACGCCTCTAGCCTTTCTGGTCACCCTTCTGTTTAAAGTAGTCATAATAATCTATTGTTTGAATGTCTGGGTTTACTCCTTTTATGACATCCTACTTAAATAAAGGAAATAGCTTCTTTAAAGCCAAACTACTCCTGTCTCTCTCTGGCTGCCTCTGACGTCCAGAGTCACACTAATACAGTCCGCTTTGGAGCTGGGCTTTTTGTGATTAAGTAGCACAATTGACTTTAAATTGCACAAGTCATCTTGTGCGACAGAAACGACCCCAAACCACAACATTTGTAACGGGGCTGTCAGTCAGAAACTCTCTGCCTCATCTAGATGTGCACTGTGAGTTTACATAAGGGTCAGTGCAACAGATCCACTGTGAGGTGGTAAATGGCACTGATGTAGACTAGACCTGTTACTGAAAGCATCCCCCATCCAGAGTCTGCCATAGCTACAGATAGGCTGCTGCTGTGGTGGGGGCCACAACCTCTGAACCAGAGCTGCCAGCCTTGCTGTCCCCTTGGCACCACAGCCCAAGGGACAAACTTCCCTCCTGAACCCAGCACCTATCGCATGGATTTCACAAAGCCCCATGTATGTTAGCAGCTGTGTGCAGATACGATCCAGACACTCCAGGAGCGCCTGGGAATGGGCTTAAACACATCCATGAGGCCTGGCTTACCAAGGCAGGATTCCAGCCCTGAATGATCTGCCTGTCTCAGGTCATCTCCTGATGAGACGCTTTGTCCCTACCTGTTTTTTCACCTCACTGCCCAGGAATTCCCTTATGTCCCCCCATCTTTCATCTGTGCTACTCTAAAAGAAGCTGAACTTCTCAGAGCATGACTCAGCCACCTTTGGAAATCAGTTGTGTTACGGTGATTTATGCATTTGGACTGAATCACACAAAGCACAAAGCCAGTGCAGAAGGCGAGGCTGCAGTTCTTCACATGCTCCCCAGCTATAACTGCTGCACTTCACAGAGAGGCTTAAGGGGAAAAGTGTCTTTTTCCTGCTGCCTCTGCTTTTCATTGACGTCAGTCCTGCTGAACAGGGAGGGGTGCCCTCATTCATTCATCCAGTTCAGTCCAGGTCATATTTAAAGCCCTAAATAAGTGCTGTAGGTAAAGCAAGCTGGTGCTCTCCTTCTAAAACCCAATGAAACAACTGATATAAACCCTGTCATCGTTGTTTGCACTATGACTAAATGGGTATGAAAAGTGAACTACATGCTTTTCCATCCACAAAGCTCGCATAAGCAAGAACTTCAGCACAGATGTAGAAACTCACAGTGACCCTGTGCTATCAAGCTTACAGGCAAACAGAAGACTTGAGCTTTCAGAGCACTTCACCTGGTCTTTGGGCTCCAGGACAGCTCTTGCAACTGCACTGTCATTACAGCCAAATCCCTGCTTGGTCAGAACCAGTCTATTGCTGACAGTTGCATTAAATATATGAGAGAGAAGATAAGAAGAAGGTAGCAGCATTAAAATTAGAGCAAGCTCAAAATTACTCCTGGACAAAGAGAATTTGCTACTTGAGGCCACACTCAAAGCACAGGACATGGAAGAACAGGAGAGCATTAATGACCTTGCAGCTTAAAGGATCATTTCCTAATTGCTCATCCCCCCCATCTGCTCCAGGCTGACTGCTGGGTAAAAGAATCCTTGAGGCAGATGCTGACAAGTTCAGACAACAGTCATGGTCTGAATGGATTGGGTTTAATGTTTTGGGTTTGGGGGGGTTAAGTGAGATAAAAGAATTGACTTTATATAACATTAGATCCCACTTTTTCCTAGTTCTGATGACTGAGAAACAGCCCAAGGTGCAATTTCATACCCTCAACTATTGAGCTGGGTGCAGGGAAAACCCCAACTGTTTATCTCCATTTCTGTTGCTACCACATGTGCTGCTCAGTGGCTCCCTTGCCCCCAGGATGTGCCAGCCTGAACAGTTGCCATTTTATTGGGTAGTTTCCACTTTGACACTGAATCATGGGTGGCACTAAAACAAACTGAGGCACCCTGTGCTGTCACAGCCATCAAGTTTGCCATCTGTCTCCAGGGCAACAGCTCCATCCGGTGGAGTCCAAAACCCTGGATAATGTGGCATATTGTGGGCAAGCTTGTTCTGCCCTCCACACATCCTCTTCCCTGGGAGGAGTGGGAAAATCCTCTGCCCTCTGACCACTGGCATATGCAAGGCTTAGTGTATTATAGAGTGGGAGAATTTCAGCTGGAATTTGGGAGGTTGATGCATTCTTCTGTATAGAGACAAGTTCTTACAGACTGCCTTGTACTCCTCCTGCCCAGTGAAGATCTGAAGTTATTGCTATAGCAGAAGACACCCACTGATAGATCAAGGAGTTCTTACACCAGCAACAGAACCAAAGAGCCCCCTCTAAACAAAAGACCCAATCTGCCATCCTTTTCCACTCCAAAGATAAAGGAAACCAGTGTTCAGAAAGCTCGCTGTCTTTTGTCCACAGATGATTCTGCGGACAGTGCATGACATCAGGGGAAAACTCTGATTTCATAGTACGTTCTGCACAGCAACAGAGTTAAGCTAGAACTGCACAGAGGCAGCAGGCAGTGCAGATCTCCTTCTGGAGACCTATTCTGGGGATTCTTTGGCCCATGCAGAAACCATGGGTCTTACAGACCTCTTTGGGTAGGAAGCACAGTGATAGAGTTAGGCATTCTTTGTAACCAGAAAAAAGGGCTGCAAAGGCTCGTTTCCCACACAGCATCAGGATAGGATGAGAAGGGGCACCTTTCAACCAAGATGCTCTTTCCCAGTGTTGAATACTCTGCCATGCTCCACCACCCTTAGTCTCGTGCTTCTTTGCAGGCTTTTTCTCTCACTGTTGAAGTTCCCATAGTCTTTCTTAGAGACACAGATCAACATCTATCAACGGTGAGGGACACCTTCCTGTGTGTGTGTGCTTCAAATGGTGATGCGGCTGCAGAGGGGGCAGCTGCTGTGCTAGGGAATCACACACAAATGGGCTGGGCTGCTTTACAACACAGCCTGAACTAAATGGCATCAGTTCCACACCTCCCACACTTCCCATATGATTTAGCCCAAACAGCAATACATCATCGTATTTTGTTGCATGTCAGCTCTGTTGGTGTGCTCAGTCATCCTGCCACAGGGATCCAGTTCACTTAGTGTTCAGGAGGTAGCTTAAACAAGAAAATTAATGAGTCCATTTGCTTTCCAAACATTTGTTTGCAGGTACAAAGATGCACCTAAGAATTTCTTAATGCTGAAGGCAGCAAATATGAAGCAGCTTCGCCTCCTCTTTATGTCCTTTCATTTCCCTCTGGCAGCATCACTGCTGGAAGTAAATGCTGTGTATGCAACAGCAGGAGGACAAGCTGGCCTGGACTTCAGATGTGGTGTTTAGGTGTCACTGTACAAACCATAGCAGTCATGCTGAAATGGATTTAGCCAGGAGTACTCTAGGGCCTTTTTATTTCATTTCATACCCTCTGAATTATTGTAATTAAACACTGTAAATACCTACAGACAGAGCCTTTGTGTTAGTCCAGACCGAGGGCTTTAAAGACCTGGCCCTGCCATCATGAGAAATCAGTGAGTTGGTCTCAAAAGGGCCATCAGTTTTCTGGCTATTCTTCAGCCTTGTTTGATCAGTAGGAAATACGCAGCTTTTTGGCAGAGATGCCCAAAACCAATTCTGTGTTCTGTGTGGCTCTGTGCTGAAGTACCGGTGCCACTGGGCTTTCAAGTGGTTTGGCCATTACCACAAGTGTCTCAGAAAGGGCCCTAAGGTGGGTATACCTGAGGTCTAAGATATAAAATACCAGATGAAAGATAGGAAATACCATGAAAAAATACGAAATTAGCATGAAAACAAAGGTCTTCAGGAAACGCAAACCTTTACCACAGTGTAATATTTGTGCTATTGGAAAGACCGTATGGTTTCACAACAACTGCCTTCATTTGGAGTAGGTGTGATGCAAACACACTCACCGAGCTGGATTCAGATCACATACCTTGGTGTCCAACACAGGCACCTGTAGGTGCAAGGGCTGTGTAAATAACATAACCCACTGCTCATCTGAGGAGCACCCGAGCTCCGTGAACATGCAAGAGAATATGCTTGCATTCGGATCAGCTGCTGCAAGTGACCCACTTGGTGTCATGATTCGGTGATGGTGATGAGGGTGGTGGGATGCTGGCACAGGGTGCCCACAGAAGCTGTGTCTGCCCCATCCCTGGCAGTGTTCAAGGCCAGGTTGGACACAGGGGCTCAGAGCACCCTGCTCTAGTGGAAGGTGTCCCTGCCTGTGGCAGGGGTTGGAACTGCATGAGCTTTAAGGTCCCTTCCAACACAATCCAATCTGGGATTCTAATTACTTTTCACCAGCAAACTGTTGAGGGAGCCAGATAGCTCAGGATCTGAAATACCCATTCCCTTTGTACAGAAACAACTAAAACACCTCATTACAGTAGGCTGAAGTCACAATTCAAGTTTCAAAATCTTCAATCCAGCACAAATATCTTAATTACTTTAATGTTTCTGACACAAATGTGGCACTTGGAGGACTCTCTGAATATATGAATTTGAATTTCTTATCAAAGTAAGGAGACTCCAAAAGGGATTGTTCTACTTATAGAAGTAACTAGCAGGAAGCCTAACCTGCCTGATAAATAGCCTGGAATAATCTGTTGCTTTGATCATGGCAAAGAGCTTATTGGTTTATTTTCATACTCTTTTTGCATTCAGATTTGTGTGACTTCTGAAAAGGAACACGATGGCTTTATCAAAGTATACAGCGGGAAGAAGAAAGGCTTTGTCCCCATAGACGTCTTAGAAAACATCTGATTTCAACAACCCACTTGCTGCAGTAGGAGCCCTTTGTTGGCGATGCCTGTCTGCCTCATCTCACACTGTGTCAACCCAGATGGGCTGTCTTGCAGATGTTCAGGGAAATAGTGAGAAAACCGCAACTACGAGAAGAAAAAGACATTTAGACTGCCACAGCAACACTGAGAAATAAGGAAAGTGTTTGACAGAAAATACTGTCAGAAAGCAATGGGGAACGAGAGGTCCTTGGATATGAGCAAGAATAAGGTAAGAAGAGTCTGGGCTGATTTCTGGTGCAAGATGGCTGCTACACCCTGATGGAGATGGACAGTTTGTTCTGAAGGACTAAACCTACGTCCTGGTCTTGTGTCTTAGAAAACTGTTGAGCTGCTTTCTTGTTTGAAGTGTGTGTTTAGGGGGGAGGGGGGAAAATGCCTTTCAAGCTGTCCTCTTACTACAGTCCAGTGCCTGTAGGAAGTGTGGCTGTGGTTCCACAGTTTTGTCCCATTATCAACCGATCAGTTTAAATCCTGGCGTTTAGTCCCATAACAAAGCTGTTTGGAGACACCATGTGAACCATGTCAGTTTGAGAAACGCACTGTGCCCCGAAAGTTGGCAGCTTTCTCTTTCTGTGCAATCTTCCCATATGAAAGAGTAGCGAACTTGTGTGTCCTTTGTTTTCTTTGTATACAAACAAAAGCTCCCAGCGTGGTTTGGGATGATGGCTGCTCTCATAGCTCACAATAGCTGGTCCTCTGATGCGCAAACCTGCTCAGAAGCATCCTTCTGTGTTTCCTGCACCTTGAGCTGGTGATACAGAAAGGCTGGGAGAGAGCCACAGGCTTGATATGTTTTCTATTTTTCTGTGTCTATTGCACTTAAAAGATTTTATATATTAATCCTATTTATAAGAAAGATAAAACAATTAACTCACCCCTGGAAGACTGAAAATGCTAGGGAAGGGCAGACTGCACATGGAAGTGAAGTCTGTGAATGCCGAAATCCAGAACTTGTGATGGAAAGGCACTGTCTGAGTATTATGCTCACACGCCAAAGGCATCTTCTTCATTTGCTGAACAGAAGTTTTGCAGATTCAGCAATAAATACAGTCATGAATTCCTCCTTGGTATGAACCACCGTGAACATCCTGTAAATGTTTTCCAACTCAGCAGGGCTGTGCAGACAGCTCTGTTTTGTCCATGTGAACCTCCATCTTCAAACTTGTTTTGGGCATGGGAACATTTTGGTACCCAGGAAGCAGCCTGTGGGACCTGTGGATCGTGACCAAGCTGTACAAGTCAGCCAGTGCCAATCCTGTTGTAGAGCAGGGGCCTTATGATAACTCAAGACAGGGAACATAATTTCCAAGTATTTAATTGGATGTAATTGCACCACACATACTTAAACAGCTTAGCATGTATTATGACGTGGAGATTAAGCCCTATCCTGAAGCTCCCTCCTGAATTCATGCCTTATTTGACCAGCTTGAGATTGAATTTGAGTCTTTACTGATATTAACCCCAAAATGATGTCCTAAATCCTGATACCACAAGAAGATATTCGCAAGCTGCCAGAAGAGTGTAACCCTTTGCAAAGATGACGCTATTTCTAAAACCAAGCTATCCATCCTGCTTCCATGTACTGAGGCAGTTTGAATCTGCAGTGCACAACCCATGTCGCAATAGTTGTCCTATCTGAATAGCTGATCTTACACAAAGCCCTGTGAAATCTGGTGCAGCTCTACACACGGCCAGTTCACAGAACAGATCGATCTTCAACCTTTCAGGGATGCAATTTGCAGCTCTTATGCATCACTTGATTGCAGAGGAGGAAGTTGCAGGGGTGGCAACTGTTGAAATGTGGTCCCTCATGACATAAGTTATCATAATTGGTCTATGCCAATTAATGTCCTCCTGGCTGATCGGAAGTATCCGATTTCATATCTTTTGTGGCAATATCAGCAATTCATAAATGTTAGGGGTCTTTTCAGTTCAAACAATGAACATTTGCTCTGCTCATTTTCCCAAGTAAGTAACCAATAAACTCAGTGCGAGGACAAAGGATTCTGTTAAGCCTTAAAGATCAAGAGGAAAAGCAGTAGGGATGTAGTAATCTGCTCTGCTTTGTAAGATATATTTTTTAATATTCACCCCTTCAAAATGAAAACTCCAGGTTTGTTAGAATTAAAATATTTGCTATTTTTGATCAGGCCTGCTATGTGGACAAAGGAAATCTTTAGTAATCTCTGCATATGTGCTGTTGTTTACATGATTGCATCATACTGTGATTCCCTCCTCTTTCAGTCTTCTAGGATTCCAATTTATCCCTACAATGTGCATCATACTATTGAAAGAATTATATGAATATTACCTACAACTCACAATGGCCTTTAATTAATGTCAGTTTGATTCCTTTTGATACTGAGCAATAAATAATAAAGCGACTGAGTAAAAACAAACAGACCTTATGTGGACTGTATTACATCTGAGAAAACATTGCTTCTGAACCAAAGCTTTCATGGTTATCTTTGTGGGGTTTGTCTTTTTACTGAGCTATTGCTGCCATTTGATATGTAGAATGCCTAATTTAGCAAGAAGCACATACATGAGTCTTACTTTAAGCATGTGATTCATTGCTATTTGCATGCTTAAAGCTAAAGCACTTTGCTGAATTAAGGTAATTTTCCTTGACTTTATTTTGGATGCCTTACTCTGAATTCAGACGAGTATCCCGTCATTTTTTCCTACCACATGCAGTTCACCATAGGTACTGCATTAGCAAGCAGTTAAAGTCAGACAGAAAATGGATGTTATCAGATGTGTGCTCAGAAAAATTGAATTTTAGGAGATAAATGCTGTTCAGATTTAATTTAATATTCTGCTTAATAAAAACTATGTGATGGTTGGAAGGAGAAGAGAAGTGTATGTTTCTTGGCTTCTTTGCATTGAACTGTACCATATTCAGTTATCCACCTTCAAGAACCTTCACTAAACCTGCCATCATCAGATGCTACTGAGCATTCCCATTTAAAATCTGCAGCCCTTGTATTTGCCACATTTAGCAAACCATTTCTGAAGTAGCTCTTCTGCAGTGTATTCACCATGTGTAGACTGGGGGTCAAGTTCTGTGGGCCCACCTTGAACATCTGTTTCTGGCACATCAGAATGTGTTTTAGCCACTCCACATCTCACCACAGCATAAAACTAGTGCAGAATACTTTCATAAGTGCTAGGAAGAGTTGATCAACAGAAGTCAATGATGAACTGCCTGAATCACCACCATCTCCTCCCGTCCATAATTAACAGAGCATCTCAGCTCATTATCATTCCTCTACGCTTGGCCATTTTGACTTCCTTCAGAGGCAGATGCTGCAGTGCACAGTCAGCTGTGGATTCATTGCCCCAGGGAAACCAAGACTCTTCTGCAAAGATTTTATATCTTTAGCACTGCTCACAGACCTTTTCTTCTAATTATTTGCTGATATTCAGTTGAGTAAATATAGCACCCAGAGCCATCAGAGGAATCTGCATAGAGCCAGCAGTGACACTGGAGATTTGGAAGAACCATGACCTTCTAAAGAAGCCACCAGAGACCATGTAGGCTGTCTAAACTTGCACTAGACAGATGTCTTTGCAAAATGAACTTAACTCATTTATTCTAAGTATGCGCTGACAAGGCTGATTTATTGAGCCTTTAAATTACATCTTTCTTTCCTTAAAGGCCACTGAATAAAGGCAGCAAGCCATAGCAATCTTATCCCATTGAAGTCCACAGCAAAATGAATCCTTGAATGCCACAAGGACTGGAGGCCAGCTGTTGCCTTGGAAAAGGCTAGTCAATGTCATGTTCTCCTCAAAATCTATAATGTCATTTGTCTGATCTAACTGTAAATGTCTACATTTAAGAATAAACTGATTTGCTCTCACACTTCCCCACAAAAGGGGGTAACATGCACTTCAGTACTATGGTTCACCTGAGCAACAAAAGACTTTTGCTTTTGCATGAGATAAATTGTGCCTCATAAGTGCCCATTTCTACCCATCAACAACCAAGGGATCATTGGACACCTGGGTCAGATACTGACTTCTGCAGGTGCAACATCTCTCTCTAAACAGAATTCCTAGCCCTAATTACTGGGTATGTCAGTGCAGCATGTATGCGTCTATGGCTGCTACACCTGACTACCATATGGTTTGTACTTGCTACAATGCCTGCGAATTTACCAGTCATGGTTGTTAGAAATGAGAAACAAAGTGCATTTTTTCCCCCATTTTCCTTCTATAGAATTGCCTTTACTGGCTGGTGGATAAGGGTGGTTTCCTAAGTAAAACATTCTGCATTTAAATACAAACATAACTTAAATATCATATAGAATCGATCCTATTTCAGGGCATTTTCATTTGAACAGGAAGAATATTAGCATGACCCTGTCCCTGCTTGCAAAAATACTGATTGTTCATACGTTCCAAGAACAGAAGCAAGAAGACACAAGAACAGAAGCATGCAGTTACCCTATGCTTAGGGCAATAGCTCTGTGTGTGGTTCATTTTCTATTGACATTTCACAGTGTTTCTCCTGGACAACATTTTGAGATGCTCCAGTCTACCAACGTGAATAGCATTGGCCTGGGCAAGGGAGGGCTTTGCTTTGCTTATTCATACATAAAAAGGAAAAAAGCCAATATGTATTTGCTATTCACTGGTGATATACTTATCAAATGGCTTATCAAATAGAAGTGAAAATAAGTCCAAAAGAAGGTGGACAATTACAAAGGATGTCAGGTTGTGTTTGAAACACAAGGAGGGAGGAGTGTGAATGATAATCCCATGCATACTGCTTCTGTACTTTGCTCTATTACAAATAAGGTCAGAACAACACAAGTCTTCAATTACAATCTCGAGACATTTCCTAAACCATGTAGTCCCAAATTATCATGCAGATTGTGCAAAGCAAGGAGAATAAATCTGTTTCCCAGTGGGAATACATGTCATCACAGCATTGAGTGTTCCATGGCTAAAACGAACATCTAAATCTAAAAGGTACATGAGGGTTGGTTATTTTTAAACCGTTCTCTATACAGAAAGCTGCTATGTGCCTGGGGAATGAGCACATGGCAGGGTCTTCACAAAGGAGGCCTAGGAAAACTATAGGAGGACTGCTTCAGGTCAGCATGTTTGTCCATCTGAGCAGCTCAGGGAACTCAGTACAACACCTACCTCAACTGATGTCATTTGGTCAATCAAGCAGATTAATTTCCTATTTTATATACAAACATACAGAAAACACATAAACATAGATACATATGTATATCTTCTATTCATTAACATCAACCCAAAGGCAAGAACACATGCCCTTAAAAATCTGGCCTGACTAATCTTTTCCTTATCTTAAAGTGCTCAACACCTAAACAGAATCATAATTGGTGCCTGGTAAGTACTGAGATAACTATACAGAGAAATTCAGCCCTGACGAGTTTTACCCGTGTTAAACAAAGCATGTAACACATAAACCAAGAGTTACAGGCAGTTGAACCACAAATATGCAATACATTGAGTGCAGTCAAGCTACTGTCTGCTCCAAAATGCATGTCATTCATCATGTGAAGGTAGGACTGCAGACTGCATACAAATTGGCAGCCTGAAAACGTTGTCAGAGCATGTAAATTTGACCTGGCTGCCTCACAGTAATGACATAGATAGTGAAAACAGAGCATCACAAAGCTGAAACCACCGCTGCTGCTGATCCTGCCGTGGCTGGGAAGGCTGCAGCACCTTTCTCACCAGCACCCAACCTTTCTACACACAGAATCTGACACCCTGCCAGTCCTGCCAGGAAAAATCTCTTAGGCCCATCCAGTGCATCCACTCTGTTAAATGTCTGCTGTCAAGAAAGTGGCCCCCAAAAAGGCAAGGCTGGCACTGAACATGGGCATCTTCTACAGACTGTCTGGAAACCCTCATTCAAAGGCACTGCTGTGAGCCTCATCCCATCAGCATTGGGGATGGAGGGATCTACCCTATGGCATCAAGGATTGAAGGGGAAAAAACAGATAGTACTTTGATCCTCTGGGAGAAATTTGAATCTCTGAGGCTCAAGTATCACATGAATCATACTAAACATGGGAGAACAACTTCTGTTCTCAGCCCATTCACTTTATTTATTACTTTCTGTCTCCACATTTTGGCTTGAGAAACACAAAGCAAATGCAAATCTCTCCTGCTCTCTCCTTCACTCACCCCACATCCCAATCAGCTGTGCTCAGTCTTGCAAAGGTTTCCCTCCCTGGCTTTTCTTCTCCTGCCAAAGACAATGCTTCCTATGGGTATCAACAAGGTGCAGTGAGACATTCCCCTCTGCAGGACAGTGGAGCCAGGCTTTCCCAAGCTCTCAGTCCATGTGGGATGTATTACTTACTTAAGCACAGCTATCCACATTACTAAGTATTGCCTGAATTGACTAAGCCATCTGAAGCTCGGTCCTGCCAGGATGAGGTGTTAGCTGCACAGGGAAGAAGTAAGCCCAGCCTATTATAGGGTCAAGAACAGGTTATCCCATAAAAACAGTACCTAGATCCCATATGCTCAGTTTCTCCTTTAACCATGGAGAAGGTAATTCATCTAATGGTGCTGGAGCTAAAACCAAAGCTCATACTGTGGTGGGGCAGACTATGAAACCAGTGGAACAGATACTTTTCTTTAGTACTTACATAGTTTGCAGCATTTTACCATGCAAATAAAATGGTAAATACACAAAAATCACCCATTATTAGCTTACTCCTATCCATCATCTTATACATGCAGCTTCTAAACCATCTGTTGCAGTTTTTCTATAGAGATGTGTATGGCCTGTGGCTTCTGGAGGCTACTGTTATATGAATTACAAGTACAAATGGCAAGCAAATTGGTTTACTGACATCCTGATGCTAGCTCACAAGTGCTTTATAGAAAGGACAGAAAATCAGTTTAATTCCTATACATAGATCTTCATTGGTCACTAAGACATTTCCTACTGAAAAGAAGGGTGAAAGGCCCCACATGTCAATAGTGGAAGAGACAGATTTCTTCTTGGAGATTGTAGCACCAAGACTACTGCTATTCTTCACACAGCCTATAAGGCTCTGGTCTTGAAAGACCTCAGAGAGCCACAAAGAGCCTGTGCTGGATGGACCTCCACACCAATACCAGCAGTGCAATGGAACATGCAAGCCTGCACACAGTGTTAACTGGGACAATCTGTATCCTGCAAACTTACATGCATTTTGTGCAAAGCAAAAGAGGTGGCACACAGGACATGGCTGTATCTAGAGTGAGCTCCATGCAGACACTATGAAGCTTTGTCTGTAGCAGCACCATTGGAGCAGAGAGTGAATTCTAGGTGCTCATAAAACACCACCTCTCAGTCTGTGTCCAGGCAGTGTCTGCCTAGATTTGACCATAATGGTTTCATAGGTCATGATGCTCTAGCTTGATTTCTCCAAAATCCCAGCAGCCTTTATGTCATTGGCTTGTGTGACTGTAAAAATCCCTGCATACTATCACCCCCCAACCCCAATTAACATAAGGCACAAGCTGGGGGATCACATAGTGGAGCAGACACACAGTTCTTCATCTGTCAGCACTGTACTTACCCCTTAGACTCTGGTTACTCAAAGCCTGCCAATGGAGAAGGAGGTGCCATAATTTCTGGAGTTTAAGAGCTCTTTAAGAACTCTTCCTGCTTCAGTGCCCCACTTAACCCCCTCAAGATTTAACACACTAGTCACAGTTAACACTAACAATTAATGAAACGGCCTGCAGCTGGCCAGAGGTATCAAAGCAGCCTCTTGCCTGCAGTGCTGTCTCTGTGATGAATTCCTCTGCCCATCAGACCAGTGCAACCATGGGTAGTGGAGGAAACAGAGGAAACAGGAATGGTTCCTGTAGGGCGATTCCACATCCAGGCTCAGCCAGGTCATCCTCAGCCTAGAGTCACTTTTGCAGTCAGACATCACCATGGGCTTTGCATGTAATACCACTCTCATAGCCAGCTTGCTAAGGTTTGCCTTCTTACAAGGGCATGCCCTCTTTTAAGCAGCATCACTGAGGCTTTGGTCTCAGACCAGTCAAGGAAAGACCTGACATGCAGGTGAAGCAGCATCTAATGAAATGTTGCAGCCTCTGTGTCTCTCCAATGAAGATTCAGCACGTGCTTAGTGGAAATCCAAACACAGATGGGCAAGTGCCTTTCCCCACTGTCTTGGGAGCAAGGGATGGAAGACCTGTCAGTACTAATGAGATATAGAGCAGGTGATGTAATTACAGTCTGAGAGCCTGAGTAGGATGAGACAGATGTTGCTTTCAGGGTTCATTACGTTATTAGCTACACCAGGTAACCAGCTTACATGATACCCCCCAGCCACCCCTGATGATACAGCCCTATAAAATGAACTGCTTTGAGTAAAACCAAAACACTCTAGGTGATATCAAAGCCATACTTAAGGCTGCCTTTCAACAGTGGAAGTCCCAGCAAGAACTGAAAATAGGGCCATAAATTACTCTTAAACAAAGTAAATTCCTGCTTCCTGAGAACTGGTCTCCAGCCTTGTACCCTACCACAGATCCCTTCTTCCCTGACCAGAATCATCAGCTCTGCACAGAGCTCCAGAGTAATGGTGACTCTCTACTGATATGCAGGCTGAGAAATAAGCTAGTTAACCATGGGTTTGAGGCTGTTGTAGGAAGGAGGGTCCAGCTGACGTTCACCTGATCACATTAAAGTGGTGCTGAGGAACAGAGGCAGCTCCCACCATGGTGTAAGTGTGGACTGGAGTATGCAAAAATCCCACTTTGGTGAATCAAATCACTGTCAAGCACTTGCAATAAGGTCTGACATGGCAGATCAGCACTCAAATAAGCAGGATGTCCTAGGAAACTCGGTTTTACCTTAGGGAAGATGAAGGGAAGTGGGAAGACTTTGTGATCTGATCAAACCCCTGTAGCTGAATGCAATGGCATAATAACACCTGTATGCATGTGATGCTTGGATCCATGTTCATCAACTGTATGCATGTGATGCTTGGATCCATATTCATCAACTGTATGCATGTGATGCTTGGATCCATGTTCATCACTAAGGACTAAGAACAAGTGGACAAGAGTGATGATAGAAATCCATTAAACAAGGGACAAGGTGAGTTAAGACTCACCATACATCTTGTACCACTGGAGCCCTAGGTGCTACCGCAACACAAACCTCTGGCAGGAACTGGTGCTCTTTAAACCACTGCAAATTGAATCAATTCCAAGGCCACACGTGGATGTGTCTAAAATCACACCCATGAAATGTGTTGCTCTTGCTCTTTGCCTTGGCCAGACTGAGGACAGCAATGTAAAGACCTTACTCAAAGAGTGAAGTTGTTAACAGGGTCAGCAGGCACCATTTTTGCCACCAGCCCAACTTGCCAAGGGAAAAGCTTTTCAAACTGTGGTCACTCCTTCCAATAGTTTGCAGTGGTTAACACTGAGCACCCACAGAGCTGATGTTCCTTGGGGATGAGCGAAACATTTCTTACCCTTCTTGTCTTCCTGTCATGATTAAGGGGTAAAAAATGTTATCAGGAGAGTCCTTTCTGAGTTGGCTTACTTCTCTTTTGTCTTTCACATTGGTTCCAGGAAGTCATTAATCAGCTATCAAGATAGCAGTTAAGAGTTGCCTTGGGGTTAGAGAGGATTCAAAAAGATCATTTAAGCATGGCAATTAACTGAAATGAGTAATATAGGGACAGATTCTTTAGTCAGAAGTAAGTAGCAGGTGATAGGCAACAGATTTGGACTGATATTAAGAAAAATTGAGTGAGGAATCTTGGCTGACAAAGATGAAAAGTAGAAAATGAGTTACCAGGTAAAAAGAGAAAGCAGTAAATGAGTGGAGAAAATGGTTTATAGTGATAATCCCAGTTTATTTATTGTCTTAAATTATTCATCTGGAAACCTCTGGCTCTGCCTTTGCTCTTAATTATGTTAACCATGTCAGTACTACACAGAGCAGTGCAAGCCAAGCATCAGCTGCCTTTGAGGCTCCAGAAGAATGCCTCAGACAGTGATTGCATCATGCACCTCTGTGACCAGGTTCCTCTCCCAGTTAGTCTCCAGGATCACCACATGGATACATCCTGGAAGGCTGCAGCCACCGATTTCCACAAGCTCTCGTTATATCTCTGATATGATTTGATCCACATGCGGTCTTTTAACAGCAGATAACAGGCGGGTTACTTCTCCCTCTTTGTTAAGTTCAATATATTCTCTAATAAAGAAATGCATTGTCCAGTGCCCATGCAAAAAAAATTCAGGGTGGCATATTCAGAGATGGAATTTCATCAGTAAAATCTCAAATCAACAGATTTCTGCAACTTGCCATTCCCATAAGGAAAGGGCATTGGGACAAATTTAACACTGCAATGGGTGCTGCTTCTTATATCCCAAGGTGTTGTAAAGATGCAGGTGGGCTGCAGGTGCTGTGGTGTCTATTGGCAGGGTCTTCCATCCCTCCCTCTTGAGCAGAGGTCTGGTGCGACGTGGTGAAAACACAGCACAGAGCAGGCAGAATCCCAGTTTGCCATTGCAGCAACTGTCAAAGAAAGCATTGAGCTTGTAGAAATCCTGAGGAAGGGAAAGGTTTCCAAAAGGAAAAATGAATTAAATTCATTTTTATCATCGGCTGGGTATGAGTTATTTCTCTCCAGAAGGAAGGAGGAAATGGGACCAAATTGCATATCAGTCTTACATTTAGAGACCAAAATTTATATCCTGGCTGTTACTGAACAACACTAAGTCTTTAAATTGGGGCAGAGGCAGTCAGGACTGAGTTTTCAGCTTCTCTATGCCAAGAATGACCATTTTCTAGCGAATCCTGATACACAAACACCAAAGGTTGGAGCCCCTCAGATGTTACCCCTTGGAACAGCATTTGTCCTAGAATGGTGGCTTCCAGGTAAATTAGCAGCCTCCCAGGCATCACTCTCCCTTCCACCTTCATCACCCCTCCCAAAAGAAAAGGTAGGGCTGGCAAATAAAATAGCATCACCTCCTGGAACTGACAACTGATGCCTGTGCCACATGCGGAAGCATGCAGTTGTGACTTTGTCATTGCAGCTGAATAAAAGGCCAGTTTTAATAAATCTCGGATGCCTTCAAATCAAAGTTCGGTATTCAGTGCAATAATTTGTGTGGGGTTTTTTGCATAAACACCCTGTTCAGCTGCTGGCTGGAGCACACAGGAGCAGGTTGATCTAAAGCGCTGATCTAAAGCATCGATCTAAAACATCAATCTTTGGGAAATTGAAAGAGTTTTTAATAAGCTCTCAGCCATATTTGCAATGCAAGATTAACACCATGTCTGCATGACTTTGTTCAGTCTGAGTCCTGAAAGGCTGGTAACACCCAGAGCAGCCGTGGCTGAAGTTCATACACTGGTCTGTCATTTAACGGGCATTATACTAATTACAGTTCCATTGGCTACAGAGAAGAATTGTTCTGCTGGTCTTTAGGACACTAAAGCTGTTGTAATCACATGGATTGAGAGCAAACCTCAAAACATAACTGAGAGTAAATCTGAAAAGAAGAAAATGAGAAAAGGTTCAGGTGCAGCTTCATTAAAATTGCAAACCTGAAACCAGCTCTGCTGCAAAAGGGCAGATCCAGCTTCCAAAAAGGATGCTTTCTTCAGGTAGGCTGCCCGGGACAATCCTCTTTGCATGCAGCATGCTTTACTGTTCAGTATATGGGGCATGACTCATGATACATTACAACACGGAGTGATAGCTAGAGAAAATTGAGTTTCTGAAAGCTGAGATTAAAGGAGGAAAGGCACAAGAATAAATAACACAATAGACAGACAGGGCTGGAGCATACAAATGGGATGTCTCAGAAGATGTTTGGGCCTGTCATAGTGGTAGTGGGCTATGGACATGCTTCATCTTCTTATCACCCTAAGGGATGTGTGGGATAATTAACAGAAGTGAAGCATGAGGCCTTCTGCTATCAAGTCCAGGTGTCCTGGTACTTGAGGGACAGAGGTTTGTGTATTTTCCAGCATTCCCTTGGTTTCAGTCCTGTGATAAAGAGGAATGAATATTTCAGACTTGAAAGTTTATCTTGCAGTTCTTCCTATGTGTTTTGTATTTGTCAGGTGGTGTCTTTTAGGGTGTCACATGATCACAAAAGCTACTTTCAACAAGTAAATCTCTTTTTTGCCTTGGTTTAAGGAAAAATGTTCCTTCCAGTATTTCATACTCCTCTGTACCTACAAATGCATGTGCTGAGCCTAGTGCACGAGTTGAGCAAAGCATACGTTACCAGCTCCACTGCTTCCTTTTGGGAACGGAAAAGATGGCACGTGTGGCAACTGGAAGGAACAAAGAGGGGACAGAGTGATATCAGAGAGCAAGGAGAAGGGCCAGACCTCTAAAATCAATCACCTCTTGCTGCTGTTCTGGCTGTGGAGATAAACCCATGTTTAATTTAATTATTGGGCCTTCCCCCCCAGATGAACATCTCAGTAATAACATGCAGAGGCTGATGCTCTAAAAGGGAGGATGGTTTTAAATTACATTAAAATAAGACAATAACCTCATAATGGCTTTTCCAGAACATAAGCATCCTTCCAGCAAAAAAATAACGTGATGTTATTATAAGAGCTGATAAGTTTCCACACCCAAATTGCCACATTACAAACTAAATCCATGCAACCCACAGTTCTTAGCCTTACTAGCCTTGCACTGTGCATGCCACTTGCCCTTTTGTTCTGCCTTTCCTGATTCAGAGGCAAGCAGCTGAAACACTTCTCAGAAATGCTGGGACATACATGCCCAGGAAAGTCATCATGTATTGGCACATCCTCCCACTTGACAGACCACAGAAAAGCCAACAGAAGAGATTATGTCATTCTTTGTGATTGATAGTGCATATAGCACTTCAGAGTCGATCACCCTTGAAACACCTGGGAGCAAGGTAACACTGACAATGGCCTCTGTTTTCCTGAAGATAACAGTGGTAATCCTAGAGGAGTAAATTAAATATCTATGCTTCATCCTTGCTTTTAAAAGATAACCTTTGTTCCCAGGGAAGAGAGAGAAAAAGAAGGAGCATTGATGGACGTATTTGGGAGAAAAACTAAGTTTCAAGGCAACAAGTGATACCTGACTGAAATATAATCATTAATAATTAGAAATTCTAAGCTGAATGCCAACACACATATTCCTTAAAGGAAAAACATACCGGATCCAGTGAAACTCATCTATACCCACCTAGGAGATGCTACAGTCAGGGTGAGGATAATGCTGTACGGATTGTCAGTAGGGAAGAATGAGTTTCCAAGTCACTTCTGAGTGTAGTGCTACATCCTGAAGGTTAGCACAAAGACACAATCAAATCCGTGCCTCTGTCTATGGAGTTGCACTCTTCTAGTGCAGCAATGTGAAAACAACAGTGTTAAACACTCTCCCTGGTTCTCCAATAAAGGATGCGATTGTTGATACTGAAGACAAGAAAAAGAAATAGAAAACAATGAAATCAATACAGAATAAAAAATAAAATAGGATGCTTAAAAATGGATTCTGGATTTTTCCTTAATGTCTTGAAATTGGCTTTTTTTTATGCTCTACACTGTAAAGCTTGGAGCTCATGCTGGAGGCAGCAAGGAAAGATCTAGGGCTGCCAGGGCTGAGAGAGGGGAGTTTTCAGTGTATGCTCAGTACAGCAGAAGTTGTGTTAAGAGCTGCCAATGTCAATGTTGAGGTTCCAGTTCAGCACTAGACAAACAGCTCCATTCTTTGTGGAAAGTCATGGCAAGATGTGCTCACAAAGACCTGACCCATTCAAACGCACCGTGTACCATCACCTGCAGGCACAAGATCTCTTCCAAATGATGCAGAGAGACAGTTTTTCCTCTAAGGTAAAGAAACCACAGGCCTTCAGATCAGGACAGGCACATCCTGAAACTCACTGAAAAGGATATAAGCTCTGCAGGTTCCCACCAGTGCAAAAGAAGCTTCAGCTGTAGGGATTCAAAAAGAGAAAGATCTTCAGATACTTTAAAAAGAAAAGAAATATGTGGCCTACTGTAAGGGAGTTGTATTAACTGTGCAGGCAACATGGGTAAGATGAACACTCGCTATAGAACTAGTTGGCTGAAAAAGACAGTGCTGGAAAGGCATCAAAAATGATGCCAGACACATAAAGAATGCCTTCCAGGGAGGTTGTTAATCAGAAGCTCATCAAGAGGATGGTTTGTGAGCAATTTGTTCACCTGGTGTTATTACTTTCAGAGAGCAAGGCCAAGGGCAGTGACAAGCTCTTTCATCTAAGAAAGACATAAAAAAGCACCAAGGACTCAAAGATGAATGAGACAAATTCAGACCAGAAATAAAGCCCATGTTTTGAGGAGCATGGGTAAGTGACCAGTTGGAAAAGACACCAGAGCAATGGCAGAGTTTCAGCCTGAGAAGGAAATCACTCACTTAGAAAGTAATATTCATTCTGCACTGAAGCTGCTAGCCTCAAGACAGCAGTAACCCTGCAAGGCCAGGAATAACCCAGGTAATGTGGGAGATGACAGTGTAAGGGTCGTGTCTGACCTTACCCTCTCTGAACTATTATTGAAAATCATTGTTATCAACCTGAAACATAAAATGGGAATGAATCACTGGAAATCTTTGAGGGCCTTTCATTATAAGTATCCTGGCACCAAGTTACTGCGGGTACATCAAAGAAACAAAAAGGTGCAATTGTGCTATCCAGGAGCAAAGAGTGGAAATGGTTTTAAGCTTTAAAAATGGCACTTACTTTTTCATAAGTGTTGCCCAAGTGCTTGCAGCATTAGTCAGTTTTAAACTGCCTAATCTCAGCCTCAAAACTAGTTATTACTCAGACAGCCACTGGGAAGGGAAGGGGAAGGTGTTGGTGTCAAACAGATGTCAATGCAAAGCAATCCTAATGAAACCAGGGGAATCAGAAGAATGTAAACCACATATATAATGTAAACCACATATATAATGTAAACCACATATATGCTAACTCTGGGGATTGCACCCATGCCAACATGACTGGTACATGCGAAGCATCCCTGTGTGCAGATACATGACTGCTCAACCAGCCCTGCAACATGCAAAGAGCTTCCCCCAAAGCCACTCTCCTTGATGGCGAGGGGCAGCAGCACTTGCAAAAGCAGCATGGAAGGGAAGTGCCAAAACTTAACCAAAAGCCAGTTGTGCTCTCTGTACCCTGAGGCACTGGTTTTATGGAGGAAAAGAGACGGTGGGCTTAGGCATGTCCCCTTGCTGTGCCCTCCTGTGCACGATGGAAGGGGACAGGATTGGAAAACAAGTAATTTTGAAGAACTACACCATGAAGTCTCATCCGTTTCTTACAGGTGGACAGTATATGTGTGAGCAGAAGACGTGCTGGTGTGTGTGTGCTGGGAATGACACAGAATATCCCCGATCAGTGCTCTGAAAGCAGCTTTTCCCCTCTTCTACGTAACCACGTAATCTTATAACATGATCCTGGGATTTACCCTTTTTCCAGCACCCCATTTGACTTTGTTGTTGATGTCATGGAAAGAAAACAGTCAGTTGTTTACCAGAGCATTCGATTTCTTATCAGCAGATCTGGCTATGAATAATGATGCCACATATTAATACCATAGTAAGCCAGCTAATGGGCTACAGACGCCTAACAAACAACAGGATGAGAGAAGAAAGGGCAGATTGGCAGGCGGCTGTTTGCTTTTGAGAGGGTTGAATTATAGAACTGGCCAGGCTTCAAAACTATGAATCATTAAGAACATGCACACAGCAGTTTTACACCAGTGAGCTCTATTGACTGTAGTGGAGCTAATATTGATCTTCTAAACATATGGAGTGGGGAAGCAGGTCCCACATAGTTAAAAACATGGATTAATGTCTGTCCTTTGAATTGTGTTGGTTCCCTGAACACCCATGCATTTCTGACTTCATGACCAGACCTTTATCCAGAGCCTTTGAAATGAGTGATGTTTCCTTTCAGGTTCACAGCATCTTTGAAACACAACTGAACCCATGACCATGAGTTACCATCCTTATCATAGCTTGTATCTCCCTTATCATGCTAACCCAGTTCACAATACCTTTTATTAACGTGCCCTTGCTTAGTAGGAGGGATTTGTCTTTATTGTGCAAATGGAGCAAAACTATCTCCTTGCTGCTCTGCAGACATAACCACTGTAAACTCTGTTCGGAGCGCAAGGAGCCACTGTTCTTCACTCCTGCAAGGAAGGAAGAATGGGCATTACAGACCATGGAGCCGTGCTGACCCCAGGGAAGGCAGGTCAGGCTATGAATGCTCTTCTACCCATAAATAAGTTCACTGTCTGTGTTAGGAGACAGAACAAATTAACCCAGTTGCTATTAGAGGCTACTTCATGGGGCAACAGGAAAAACCCTTAGCAGAAATTACGCTTAGCCTGCTTTATTCATCAGACTTTGAGACCCCCAGACTAACATCAGTCAGACAGTGACCCTGTGGGCTTTAACCAGAGTGTTCTATCACATGTTTGCATACAAATGACACACAGCTGGCATGTAGTAGGCAAACACTGAATTTAGGACCTTCATTATAATATATGACTTTATGTGCGCAGTTCATGCTGCTGTGGATGGATTTTTATTGCATACTTATAATAAATCATGGATCTTTTTTACATATTTGCATCGTTCACCAAATCTTAATGTTTCCTTGAATTCGTTCACAAGGTCTCTCAGCAGCACCGCCTCCCATCCCCAGTTGCTAACAACTTCTGACTTCATTCTTCCAAACATTCCACTTACATCCCTGTCGCTGTGAACACAGGCCTAAAAGAAATGGAAGCTGCACACCGTCCTCCTCTTTCATTCTAGCACGCAGGCACCCATCCACTAACACTTAATCATATTGGCAGCCCCCATAGTAATAATCAGACCTGTTGCAACACAGAGAAGAATCTTTCTGCAGGGTAGTCTTACGAGAAATACAAGATGTTCTTCAATTCAAATAGTGATTTTCCATCTCTCAACTGTGAAGAAGCAGCAGATGTGCGATACACATCTGCTTGGAGGAAAAGACTTGTTTGTGACATGACCTCCACACACTGCTGCCTGTGCATCGGTAAACAGCGTAGGCATGATGGAAAGCCGTCGTTTCAGGTGCAGCTATTGAAAAGCAAGGATAGGTGTGATTTAATTTTCAGCTGTTTATGAAGAGGATGAACAAGGCACAGAGCTCTTTCATTTCTTCTGTTAATCTAACCCGCCTCATGGAGAACCTGAGCTGAGGCCTTTTGTCATCCTTTTCCTTTGCTTTTATGTAAGAGAAATTGAGGGGGACCAGAGGAAATTACAGAAGGGAGATGAAGCGATGTCTCAAATGACCAAGACAATGAAAAAAGCCTGGCAACTCACCTTCAAGTTTCCAAGTCTCCGGTTTCCCAGACCCTTGCAGGGAGCCAAACACACCATTATTGGTCTCTTCTCCTTCAGAGGAAGCACATGTGGCCTAAAACAATGAGGAGCAAATAAATATTTGCTCCAAGGTTAACCTTGACACACCAGATCTCAGGGAAGGACCAATTTAGGGCCGATTGGATGCTTCCCTTGCATGAATATTTGGTGATTTAAGACTTGATCACTCTAAGTCACTCAGTCACAACCAAACTTCAGGTCAACTTGCAAACTTTATTTCCCTAAAATAAGCTGTGAATACTTGAATCTTAAGGAAATTCGACAGTTCCCAACAACTGAAAGTTATTTATTGTGCTTGTGCAATGATCAGGTTCACACATTTTGCTTTATGACACATTTTTGAACACTGATAATTCAAAGCCATTCATTCAAATGGTTAAAAATTATTGAAAAGCAATCTTTGGTACAGGGCAAATTCATTTCTTTTACATGGGGTTTTCAATAATCCTAATTATTATTGTAATAATCCTGACCTCCATTACGAGCCCTCTCTTTCAATTCCACATTCTTCAGCTCAGACAAAATCCTGGTGAAGCTTTCACACTGAATCTTCTCAAGCATTGTGGCTGTTGGATTGAAACCACTGCACTGCACTGTGCACCCTGTTCAACAGGTCTTGCGCCTGCTGGACCTTGAGTAAACCTATAGAGCAAGCTAATCAAATCCAATAGGAAAAGGGAATTTGCTCTGCCTGGGGCTCTGAGTTGCCTTCTTCCACAGTGCAGAAACTTGGCTTGCTGGTTGGAAGAACTGACCTTCAAAAAGCAGAAGATCTTCCCTCTTTTCCTGCACATGGCAATGCAGTCCTTTAATAGCCACAGGGTTGGAGAAGACTCACTTCAAAAGGGATAACAGAATTTAATCTGAAAGGGAAACCAAGAATTTGAGTGGCCATGAAGATGTGAGGGAAAACAAGGCAAGACACTTGCTCTGCCCCATTTGAACACTGGAGACCACAGTGCCAATTCAAATGGGTGAAGTTTTGTGTTTCTCACCACCAGCCAATATTTTCAATGCTATTTGAAGTAGTGCAGTCCCATGAAACAATATATCCCCACCGCTCCTTTCCCCAGTGATCCTGCACTCTGCTTAGAGCTTGGATTTCCAAGGTTTGTATTCACTCCCTGCACACTGAGCTAATTATCTTGGCTAGGTGACAGACCACATTACTTGTAGTGTCACTGGAGAACACAGAGTTAACGGAGGCTCACCTCATTTCACAACCTTCATTTCAATAGGACATTTAAAGTGAACATGTTTTTGAGCGTTGTTGTTCACTGGCCCATCTCCACCTCCCAGGAGTTTTGCCCATGAAGGGGGCTGCAGAATAGAGATATCAATAGCTAAGGGGTTTCCCCCCTAGTTGTCATTGTGCTCCTGGGGATCAGGCCCCAGGGTTACAGTACTGTTTACAGAAGTGCTTCTGACATGAAATCAACTTCAGATCCCTGTCTGCTGGGTTAAGGTTCAGGGCAACCACAGGCCCACTGTGACCAGGCACTGAAACCACATATACAGCCCATAGTGGTACAAACAGACCTGCTCTGGAGACATGATCCTCACACACTTATTCCATGGTAGCTCTAATTAGACTGAAACCCAACCCAAGAAACAATAACAGCTGTCTCTCCTGAAAGTCACAGCTCCCATGCATAGCACACATCATTCTCAAACATCTGGTGCAGCATTTAGAGCTGTTGCAGTGCATTTGCCAGTGGGTAGTTTAGCTCCGCTGCTATCACAGCGTCACATCTTAGTTCTGCAACTGGGTTTTAGTCTGTGCTTTAGAAAAATAACGTTTGGAAATGCCCCACCATTGGGAGTGGCAACAAAACAGGTTCTTTAGGCAGATTGTCTGATCACCTTTCCATAGAGCCATAGGGAATCACCCAAAAGCTGCATGGGCACACTCTGGTGGCAAGGGCTTTTATCTCCTTCCCACCTGAGTCACTACTTACTGGGGCACCTCTCCCTTTCCGTGTCAGCCTCACACCTTCCCGCCAAGCCTCATGGATGTGTTTCTTGCTACCTCTGCTGTGCCTTCCTTCTCCATCACCACAGTTCATCAGGTTTGGTTTCAGTGCGCATTGTCCTCCTTGCCCCAGGATGTGGGATGGGGGACGGGATGCCTTGATGAGATCGGGTGCCCCTTTTCCAGCTTCAATGTCTTCCCATCACGCTGGAGGAAATCCTCCTGGCTGTGTCCTTCCACACGTCCCCACTGCAGGGACAAGGAACAGAAACAGAGAGAAAGGAGAAATGAATTCCAGCTTGACTTGAGTGCACTTGTCAGGGATGCTCCCCGCCTGCCAAATAACAGCACCATGGTAACAGCCACAAGCAAATTAATGAAT
This sequence comes from Forpus xanthops, assembly GCA_032466535.1. NCBI lineage: Eukaryota > Metazoa > Chordata > Aves > Psittaciformes > Psittacidae > Forpus > Forpus xanthops. The sequence continues at coordinate 6,919 of JASSUY010021452.1, read as the reverse complement.
TAGAAAACACTGATCTTTGCAAATTGCAGCTTTAGCCACAAAGCGCCATACAAGGAAAAGAACATATTAATTCAGAGGCTCACAACACACATCGAACTGCTCCCTTGCCCAGCCAGAGAAGGGTGCCAAATCACAGCCATAGGCAGGGATCTGAAGGACGGGTTTCACATGGGGGATCAGTGTTTTGTCCGCTGTTGTTGCCATTGGACTCTTGCCATAGGAGTCCTATGGGGAAAGAATTAAGTCTATTGTTATATCTAACAACAGTAGGTGAACTCAGAGTGAAAATCATAGCACCGTTCTCCATGCCAAATCACTGCGCTCTGAAAGGTGCCAGCTTCTTGCTCAAATAGCAGTACAAGCAGATTTCAGAAAAAGCCTTAATAACCTAAGCCTCAGCTTAGAAAAGCAAGCACAAGTAATGGATATTTTGGGTATTCATGAAGAGCTTGCTATCTTTTATGGAAGGATTTTTTGGCTTCCAATCATAAGGGTTTTTTGGGGGGATTCAATGAAACAATAGAAATCACTTTTTTTCTGGATGCTTAAGGAGAATTGCCTGAATGTGAAGAAACAAAGCACAAGCAGAAGCCTGCTTGGAAAAACATAAGAAATGGGCATCCTGAAGAACAGCAGTGCTGCCCCAAAAGAGGGAGAGGTTGTTGATTAACAGCTGAGGGCTGTGTTGAAAGATGAACAGCTGAGTTTTAGATTTCTTGAACTGGAGCTGGGGATGACACATCAAGAGGCAATGCCAGGCAGGCAGGCTGAGATCTCATTTGGACACAAGCAGATGGGTCTGGAACAGAGAGATTGATCTAAGGCTTGTCCATATAAAGACAGTAATTAACTTGGTACTTACAGATGAGTCAGGTACACAAGAAAAGAGAAGGAAATCACAGGCAAACTGCTCTGCAGGGCTCAAAATGTTTCCATGCCTGTGTAATAATGTGTGCGCTTCAACGTCACTTGCTTCAGTGACTTCTTATTTTAACACTGAAATCAGATTTTCCACAGCCCTAAGCCTCCAGAGGCATCCGGCAATACAAAAACACAGCACTGGAAACAGCACGTGGTTTCAGAAAACCAAGATGCATTTCAGTTGTGGGAATCTAAAAGGTTTCTGACATAGGTAAAAACAAAGCATTAGGTACTGCAGGTAAGAAACACACATTTTATATGGCACTTGGAGTAGAGATAAATGAGGCCTCACTGGTGTACCTGACTGGCAGACTGAAGCTACCCATATTCCTTTCTATTGCCCAGACCTGCAATGTGACTTGAAAGTTGCCTCTAGAGCCTGACAAGAGGGCATCAGGCCGGTTTAGATGATAGAGGGTAATTTCTTTCAATGCAGCACTTGCACATGGGACGTAGAGGTTCTTTGACTCCTGTGGATGCTCAGGGAAGGCTCATCCATCACCAGATGGGGTCTGGAGTGCTCTGTGATAAGCTCACCTTCACAAAAACATGGCTGCTTCAGTGTTGTTCCCAACAGGATGTGAAAGATGTGGACATACTTCATACAGTAGGACACCCTGACTGCTGCTTGAGCCAAGACCAACAGCCTGTAAGTGATGCTTCACACTTGCCTCACTCACTGGTCAAAATCAGTGCTGCAAAAGCCCTTATTGGGCAGCACAAGGACTGTCTTTAAGGTGGTGCTTGGAAATGCAGGTATTACAACAGCTCTAAAACGCAATACCTCTGAAATTACAGTACCTCTACAATTCTGCCTTCTGTCAGAAAGAGGTACACTCATGTCAGATCTTATTTCATTGTAAGCTTCTGACTGCCTCATGTTCTTTTTAAAGCTCCAACACCCACTAACACAGCCCTCAGCTGCAATCCTTGGTAGCCAGCAGCTAGTCAACACCAAGGAATATTCTCACTGCTGATCCCCATCAGTGCCTCTTTCATCTGCAACATCTGCAGGTGAAGGCAACACTGGTGCATGGATTTGGTGCCCAGACCCCTGTGCAGATGTGCACAGCAGACATGTACTGGCTGCTATCCAGTCATAATGGCTAAGAAGACACTGAGGATATGTGATGGATAAGGGTATAGGTGTGTGTGTGCACCTCTGTAGACAGCTTGGAAGGGAGATTCTTCTGCATGTGAATTTTTCAATGCAGGGTCATGTCTTCTGAATACACATCATTTTTACCAGATCCAAATTAAGCAATTATTGCTAATTTAGTTTGCCATTAAACACATTTTGCATTAATCTTCACTAGGATATGAGATATTTTTGTTGGCTAAATGTAGATATTTTCACTCAAGTACCAGAGTTTTCTTCAGCTTCTTTGTCTCCTCTTTTCTCTTCAGGTCATTTGATGATTGGCAGCTCAATCTACTGCAAGAACATCGAAGGGTAAGAGATTACAGTGTGCTGCAGTCAGAAGGTCCACGCTGCATAGTAAATGTATTCTCTTCATTATTACCTATCTGACAAAGATTTAAGAGGGTTTTGCAACTGAAGGCCACATGTAAAAAGCCATACAGATCATTTCCTAAAGACAAATTGCAGAAGTCCTGGGTAATTTACAGAGAGATACACTCACCTGTATGAAACAGTTGAGGAAAGCACATTTTCAGGATGCACCACTGGTGCACACCGCATCATGGGTAGGAAACTAGAAATAGCAGGCAGCAGCATGGCTGGCTGAAAATTCCAGGAATTGCATATTCTTCCACTGGAAAATGGGATTTTGTTGAACCGGGAAACAATGAACTCTCCAGTGTTTGCTTGTGTCTCTGTTCATTTTACTGCTACCAAAAGGAACAGCATATACTGTGCCTGCAGCTGCGCGAAAAAAGAAAATCTCTGCTTTTCAATTGCTAAGGAGCACTGCTGGGGCTCAACCCTAACCCTAACCCTAACCCTAACCCTAACCCTAACCCTAACCCCTAACCCTAACCCTAACTCAGTTTCCCAGTGGGTCCCGGGCCACAGCTGGATCAGAGGTCAGCCTTGCCAGAGATGCTGCTGATGCAGAGAGACAAGGGTAAAAGCGTGGTATCTGTCGCAGGTGTGAAACACAACCTCCCACCCCTCCCATTCTTCTCACCTTCACACCCTGGTGCTGGGCCTGAGTGCTTGTAATTCATGGTAGATATCATCCTGCATGGCACAGCCTGAGAAGCAGTGCCTGGCCAAAGAGCAGGGGAACAGCAGGGAAGAGAGCCAGGGAGCTGCGTGTCCCATGAGGGTAGTTCAGGCAGATGGAGGAACTAATGACAGCTCATAGTGCACAAAGCACTCCGAGAGAAAGCCAGCTTTACATTCTTGTGTGTTGATCCGGATTATGGGAACCCATATTAATCCTGCATTTAATACATGACTGTGCTGCAGTACAACCCGCCAGGAGCCTCAAACGCTCCCCAGTTCATCTATATAATCCAAAGATGCCGGTAGTGATCTTTGATGATCAGAAAGGTCACAGAGATACTAACCCAATATGTAGTAAATCACCTTGTGTTTTAAAAGAAAGGTAAAATTAGGTGATTGGTGAACAGTCAGATAACAGAGGCAAGAAGATGCCATCAACAAGCTTCTGAATTCAAGGTGATCCCACTGATAAACACACACCTTAGTCTGTGGGTCCCTTTGCAGGGAGCTGTACAAGGGCTGTGTTACTTTAGCCAATGCTTGCTGTGCTTTCAGTGTTCAGTTTTGAGCAGCGCTGAAAATGTGTGCTTTCATCTTTGCCACCTTGCAACGCCAAACCCAAACCAAGTACTATCGCCAATACTATGTACAAATGCAGAAGAAAATAAGAATCTCGTTAGGAAATTCCCTCTCTTGTCTCGGTGACAACGATTCCCTTCTAAAAGTAGTTCCCATTTACAGGGTTTCCAGTGTCTCTTTCCCTTTCTGATGCCTGGGTAAAAAGTAAGCTTGTGCTTACTGCCTCTTCTCTGTGGATGCACCTCTCTTCTTCATGCACACTTACTTTCATAAACCTGTTATGAAATCTGAGTCTTTGAGGCACATTCACCTTTGTCAGGTATGACTGATGCTGGCAAAGGTGGGGGATGCATATTCCCAGAGTGTGATCACAGCCTCCTTTCCACAGGGAACCAAACTGAAGAAGAAAAACCATCAAATGGGAGCCATTGCAGCCAGGCTGTGATGTCATCCCATCAGGCTGCATACCTGAACATGAAAAACCACATGGGGAACCCACAGAATATGGAGTAAAGGGGCAGAAAATGCTGAGGAGGCAGAAGGAGCAATGACTTATTTGCTTGCTTTTGCAGTCACTGAGTAACTTGGATGTCCTCATCCCACAGAGGGCCCAGCTCAACTCCTTCCTAAGTCACAGGGAAGGCTATCATGCTCTGATCCCTTCTCCTTTGCAGCTCTATAGCCTGGGTACAAGTATTTCCCTTCTGTAGGCTTTTAGAAACTCCTCTATCATTCCGAATTCAATGAGAGATAGATGTATCCAGACCTTCTAAAAGTGCTACCCCATAACTCTGCAGCTGTAGGACAAACAACTATAAGGTCCACTGTGCAGGTTTCTCTCTTTCTCACATGGGCTGTGTATTTCTGCCTCAGAATGTAATCCTGTCCTGCCCTTTCCCCTTCCCAAAGAGGTGCAAGTGAACAGAAGTGGAGTGTTTGTTTTCTTGGCAGGAAGGGAAGCCCATGTTGTGTCTGTGAGCCACCAAACCCAGGAAACCTGTCAAAAAAACCCCAACAACTCCAAACTTAGTAAGTGTCAGAGCATTGCTTATGCAGTGCTCTGCTGATGGATGGGATGCTGAAAGCAGAGCAAACCTCAGTGCCACTGAGTACCATCTGCTGAATAACCGACTCACGTCATCAGCATCAGTAAACAGCTGCATTAATGACAGTGCCTTGCTCTGCTTAAATTAGGGCCAAGCTTTAGTCAAGCTGGGGCAGGAGGAGATTACAGCCTGAAGATGCTATAGCTTGGAGCCAATTGCCTTACAATGCAGTGGAGCAGTAACCTCCTAGCTCCATCCCAGGCTCAGTAAAACCATGCTCTGAACTGAATTTCTGTGATCCTGGGCTAATCTTGACAGGACTATTTTGCACAGGCAAAGGACCAGACTAATGCAGCTATATTTGCTCTATTGTTGGAGCATATAATAAGTGAGTGCTATGTAGAACAAACGTTGACTTAAACAGGCCTGAGTACTCAATCACTGCATCAGAAGGAAATGTGGAGTTCTTTCTGCACCCACATCAGAGTTTCTTCCTTTGTTTGAATGCAGAATTGCTAACAGAATGTACAAAGACATAGAGTTAGGTCCAGTTAAAGAAATACTGACACTTACTTATATTTGTCATTCCTTCTCCACCATCTTTGCTGGATTTTAGTTCCATGGAGTGCTGCAGACACATTGGCCTAATGGTCCCTCTGAACAGCTCTGAGGAGTTCCTTGTTCAGTGCTCAGATGAGTCCCCTGAGCTGGCTTCCCAAGGGTATCAGATGCTCTGCAACAGAAAAACAGGGCTGATCTTTGGCCTCTGGTAGGAATGAGCAAGACAGAAATGCCATGTAAGACCATGCCATGTAAGACCATGCCATGTAAGACCACACAGGCAGGCTGGAAGGATGGAACAGAGGCTCAGACATTGCTAGAGCAACAAGCAATATCTTGTCTATGTTGTTTCACATTGTCACATACTCTGGCTCTGCAGCCCTGTTACCAGAGTGGGCTTTTCTATCATTACAAACCAAAAAGCTTTAGACCTTGCCAAGAGGATAAGAATAAAATCGAACGGTGTTAAAGAGTCCTACTGATGACCTCAACAGAGAGTGCAGAATAGGCATTCAAGTCAATCCATCAGTGAGTTAGGATGATTGATGGGAAATGGTTCACATCGCTGCTGCTGGTGTCAAAATTGTCAGAGCATGTGCTTGACCAAACGTCCTTGTCCAGGGCTTTCCTGGACAGCTCCATTCATGTACCAGAAAAAGTGAAGAGCTGGAATAAAATGGAAACCAGAAGACTCACTTTGGAGAGAAGTCAAGAATACAAACGTCACCATAGCAGTGCTCTCCATTGCCGAGATGACAGAAAAGGATCCTTGGTAAAGGGACAGTTTTAAAAGTGTGAGAGAGCATGACTGTCATGAATGTTTGTTGGAAGCCTTCAAGCCTCATCAGAAAACAGTTCATTAGAAATTCCTCTGCAGTTAGTACAAAATGTCTGTTCTGAATGACTTGAGTATCCTTTAACCTTATTACTAAGTTCCAGTGTAAGCACAGGGTGCCTAGAGTTGCAGTGCCAGACATAATAGTTATTACAGTGCATATATGATCTGCTTAACAGCAGATATTGTGATGTTAGGAATTAACTAGAGTGCTGCTGGTGATGAAGAGAATGTGATGTTTTGGAGTTTGATACTTCTGGAGAGAAATTCATCTTTTTGATAGATACGTAGGATACCAGCATCAAAACAAGGTATCAGCTGAAAACATCACTGTGAGTTAAATGGTGATGAAGTTTAATGTTCTTAAAACCAAGTGAAATTTTAACAGATGTCTTCTTCATTTGTCCTTTGGCAATGAAAGTCGTGAGGAGGAACCGCCACAGGACGGCACTGATTTAATTCTCCTCCAGATTAACTTCTGCCTTGTCATATTTTTTGCTTTTGTTTTCAGTCAAATGCAGTACACGGACTCCCACACAGGTACCTTCATGCATTACAGCTTACAAAATCAGATCCTGCTGTTATTCATTTTATCTTTCCTTTTTAAAGTGAAAAACACAAGCAAGAAGTTGCTTAGGTTAAGGGTAGAAAGAGTTGCTAATTCCTTGCAAAGAGCATTTCTTACACTGCATTCCGACTTCTGTCTGCTGCAATTTCCTTAAGATTAGCAAATACCTGTTTCCAATGGAAATTCATAGAATGGTTTGGATTGGAAGGGACCTCAAA
>JASSUY010021450.1:0-30035 GCA_032466535.1 Forpus xanthops | reverse complement strand
TATTCCCCCCCCCCCCCCCCCCCGAAGTGGAACAAGAGGATACAATCTAAATTACTGAAAAAACATGCATGAAATTCATAACTCCGAAGCAGCTATGAAATACAAAAAACCACAAAGGGAATGCAATTTTCATTAAAAGCATATATTCAAGCACAAAAAAAAAAAAATCATGCTCTTGAGGTTATAGATTATATACATCCACAGATCTACACACCTGCACATCCTAATTAAACTCCACATTGACTTACAACACCCATTCCAAGCTTTGTGTCCCAGAACCCCATATAATCTTCTTAGCAGGTTTACAATGTTACAAATGTAACAGATGCCCTGAGAGGCTTAACCAAATAACTAAGTGGCTGTAAAGTTACCTGTTTAAAGAAAGTCCCTGGGCATGCTTTTAATTGGAGGGTAACAATCATGCTTGGCCAGGGTTCCCAACTGGACACAAACCCATCATTAGTTAAAGAAACTTCCTATCCATATAGTGATATTGATTTCCTGGAGCTGCAGCTTCGACTCAGTATTTTTAAACTTAGGTTACTATGTTTGCAATTTTAAGGTAAAGCTGGAGTTTAGTATTTAAACACCATACCTATTTGGAAACCTGCTTGAGAAAAAGTCAAAGTTAAAAGGATAAATATACTTATTCCTTCAAGATCAAATTTCATTATGTTCTTGAAAAACAAAACCCAAAAGCAAAACCATGAAATCCATCTGATGTGCAACACATGGAGAAGAGAAAGAAGTGTGCAGCATAAAATTTTAAGGCAAACCCATTTCACAGAAAAGTCTTTCTGTTTGCCAGTGCTAAAAATGTTTAGAGCCCTATAGTCAAGTAACAGGATACAGTCTTTTAGCCAACATACTAACTGCAAACCAAGTTATTATAGAATAGTCAACTCAAAGCTTGAATGAGTTAAACAAACACACCATGCAACTACTGTTTTCTAATTGTATATGCATAATCATTTATTTTTCCAATACTCCTTAGTACAGTTAGAACAAATGCATTTTGTTCAAGAAAATAAATCAGAAAGCTGTGACAGCAGGAACATTTCATGCACAACGTTAGCAAAATAACGAAACCAGAAATTATTGTCAAACGCCTATCATAAATATATTCATGCTGCCTACAAATTATACCATTTATGATAAGGCCAGGAGCCACAAGTCTTCATAGCAGAAAAAAAATCCCAAACCACTGCCATTAGCAGGGTTACCTCTTAAAGCTACAGCCCAAGCTTTTAAAAAGTGTTCTTAATGTAGCTGTTCAATTTGCCTAACAAAAATCTCACACCAGACTTCAAAGCCTGTATTTGTCATCAGAAATTAAGAACTGTAAGCACTAATGGAAACACCTCAAAAAAGAAATAAGCAGACACATGGTCTTAATCCTTTGAATAGTAGTCTCCAGTTATTAGAGCATTTACAAGCCACTTAACAATACTAGCACTATGTTGGACATCCAGAGAAGCTCACAAAGATAAAAACAAACTTAATTTCTGTAGGCTTAACATCTTCACAAGGTGAACAGGGATAACAGTATTTAGTGGGGGTGGGAAGGTGGGTTTGCTTCATGCAAACATTCCATGATAAGGCATGACTCAGAAGAAAGTACTACTTTAGCTTTTTTCAGCACCAAATCAGATTAGTACTCTTCACAGTAAGAGCTATGCCTCTTCACTCATGTCAGTAACATGATTTCAAATCACAAACAGAATTATTAGCTATTGAAATATCATGCATTAAACTTTGACACTGAAATTTCATATCCATAACTGACCTTTTCATTCTTCTTTTCTGCGTCCACAGGCTGCTTTACATTTTCCTTACGGACAGCATGCATTACTTCATCCTCAGATACATCAAGGAAAGACCGTCCATTAGGCTGTGTAAACAGTAAGTGTGAATAATAATGAATTTGGAGAAAGTAGACTCTCACTGAAATGCAACTATGTGATGACTGAAAAAATGCTCACAAGATTAATGAGTAAGCAGACAGAATCATGGATTGGTGCTCAAAATATCTACTGCAGTTCTGTATTTACCAAGCACAGAAATGAGAAAGGAAAGAAAACAGGTCTCCTCATTTCATCTCAACACTGTTCAACACAGGAGTTGCTTCTCAAAAGGTAAATTTCTGAAAGTTACCAGCTTTCAGAACAGCTACAGTGGTATGTGCTATAAATAACTAAATAAATGAACACATTTACCACATTGGAGCAGTTCAGCAAAGGGCTGAATTCTTAAAACAGTTTCTACCTAACCAAATTTCTACTATTACTACCTATGCATATCCCTCACAGGTCATTTCCTTCACAAGTTAAACTTCATAGTAGTCAAACATGAAGCATGACTAAGCATGACATCCCATTGTTCTTTTCAGACAGAGTTGATTATAGGTACTACATTAGTCTACCATTTCCCCCCTCATATAATAAAGGAAAGAAAATTAGCATGTGTTAATTAACATACAAAGTTAAAACTCTGGGCACTTATTAAATTAGTCTTTAGTAACAAAGGCATACACCCTAGCCCACGTATTCCCTATGCAAAAATGTTAATTATATTTTAAGTAAAGTTTATTGTTAACAAAAAGCTGTGACTGAATCCCATTCATGATGATTCAGATAAAGACTGAAAATTCAGATATTAAGCATACATAACTACTTCATCGTTTGTAATTTCTTTTAAAATAAAGTTTAAACTATATTTAGTTACACTTGTTATTAAAAACCTCAAAATTATTTTAACTGCATCATATGAACCTGATTGCCTTTAATTAAAACAAAGGCTATGTTACAAATTCGTGTGACTTACTCCTTCAAATACCAGACCTGACCCTCAGTTTAACTGGTACAGGTTTTTAAGTCTTGACATGTTATATTATGCTTACAAATCACCCTTGGCATGACTTCACCACTGTGTAGCATAGTATTGCTTACTGAAGTTAGAGAGCATGCCAACTTCTTATTTTCTAACTATTAATAGAAATTGAAAGATCAGGTCACCTAAACCTTCTTCTGCAACAACCAGTTTAAACTAGACTTTTTCGTATCTAAGATGCAGCACGTTTCCATGAGCATTCTGAAATGAACTGCATCTTACAGATCTGGGTCCCAAACCTCCAAAAGTGCCCCTCAAAAAAGCTCACAGTAGCTGATTCCACAGGGATACTGAAGACCTGATAATTCAATGTTGAAAAGAAACACATTGCCAAAAATCAGTTCTGGAACCCATTTATTTTCTCCAGATTCTGCGCAGCAATGTCATTAGTGGTGTGATGTCTTTCAATTCACATTGGTACCTGTGACATGTAAGATCTTAAGCTGGAGACAGAATCACTATTTCTAACTTATTTATCAATAGAGTTAGATAACAGATTGTTGCATTCAATATTGGACTTGTGTAAAAAACGTTTACAGCCAACTAACAGTTTTAATTCTGCACCTTGTTTTGCTTCTTTGCTTTCACATACATTAAATTGAAAACTACTTTTTAAATTCCTCTCATAAATCCAACAGATAAAAGTTCTAAACTTTAATTTAAAAATGACACAAAACAAAAAACTCCCAGTTCTCTCTCTGAAGCAATAAACTAATTCATACCCATTAAGAACCCTCAGGAAAAATTCATCCACATGACTCTTTCAAAATGCTGTCTGATCATCTGATCATGTAAACAACCATTAGGAATAGGTTTAAAAACCTGACCTTTGAGACATCTCCCCAAATGTATCCCTGAATTGTAATAGTCTCCTTTTCAGTGGAAGCTTTTGACAGTCATTTTCTGCCCATAGATGAATCATAGAATTTTAACAAAAACGCATATGACTGGTTTTCGTTATATAAATTATGGTAGCAGAGGCGGGAAAGAAAAAGAAGCTTCCTATAGTATTCAGACACACTTCTAAAAAACAACTACAGCCAAAAAGATTGAGTTTAAAACTTCATCATAATATCTTAAACATCCACTTGCAATATGAATTCATTCAAATTGTGCAACTTATTTGTCATTTTATTTCCTCAACCCAAAAGCTACAGGGAAGGCATAACAAGGCAGAACTAGTGCTGCTAATAACACTACTGATTCCTGAACACATTTCTTGCCTGATCTTAAAATCCCAGTATTTAAATAAAACATTCTCACACACATTCACTTGAAGGCATTAAGATAATCCAGAAGTAGAAGAAGTTCTGCTTAGACTGTTAAAATGAAAAATGCTGTTCTTAAAATATGGTACGGTGTAACAGATACTTCAGTTTCACAACTTCAAATGGCAGTAATGAAATTGCTAGTGTTTGAGTCTTACAAGGCTGTATTAACTAAAGCCCTTAGTTACACATTATAAAGATATGCCTACTTAGAACATCTTTGGCAAATGAAAGAATCAGTTTACCAGCATTATTTTCGCTAAGCTTCTCAGAAGAAAGGAACTTTTCTGAGCAGCGAAGAATGCTACAGCCCTACTTCTGCAATTTGACAATTAACATAAACCCAACATGTGAGTATCAGCTGGAAGTATGAAAAAGTCTTCATGGAGTCTGTTTTCAAGTGTGGTAAGCATAAACCAGTCATAGCCTGAAAAGTTCTAAGCAGACCCAGCAGGAAACTCTCTGAAATGAATGCAAATGCTTTTACTAAACAGTGCAGCCTCTGCTGTCCAGGTGTGCTTCAAACCATAGTATGAACATAGTCAATTTGGTATTTTCTGGATCCACAAATAAATGGCATGAGTGGCTTTCTAAAGCAACAGCACAGTATGTAAGATGGGTACTCTCCAATTTCTGTAGTGTTTTGCAGATTGCACACAACGTACATAAAAAGTCTCACCTTTATCTACAGAAGGTTTAAGAAGCACAGAAATTATTTAGAATGGAGAGGAATTAAAATTAAGACTGACGTAATCTTTTGAAAGAAAAAGAAGTCTAAATGAACGCTAAATAATTTCATTTTTTCCCCCCTTCCTCAATAAATAAACAGAATCTCATAGTTGCTACTGTATCCATCCCACGCAATGCCTATTTTACTAAAAATATCAGGCGAGTTGCACCCTACCTATACAGAAACTGAATAAAGCCACACGCAAAACAAAGCGCTAATACTCCTCCTCAGAAAGGGTACAGTGAAGAACATTTCTGATCCTGACTGATGAGTTATGAATTACCTGCCATACATTGAGCTCAGTAATTCTGTATTAAAGTAACCCCACAGTTTTTAATTAGACATCTGTAGTGTGCTCTTTAATACTACAGGCCAGTTGCTCTAAGCTTTCTGAAATGCCCACAATGGACATCTAGACCCTGGCACAGCAAACCCTGTAGTAAACCTACTGATAATAGGCTTATTCTTTTCCCTTCACAAAACCTCAGTAACAGCATCATAGCACACAGAAACACAAGATAAAAATGTCTAGGCAGCAATCAGTATGATTTTTCGCTGCATCTTTAGATTTCCAATATTATTTTGAGAATTTTTTATGTGAAAGTTGGGAAACATGCTAATACAGCTCTCTGTGAACTCCTTTTAGAAAATGAGCATAAGACAAGTCAATTAAACTTTGCCACCAATACAAACTAATTTGCACCACTGTTAAAGACTTCAGTTGGTACCTTTTCGTTTTTTTAAAGTTTTTTTTTTTTTTTCCTAACAGAAATAATGAACAGAGTATTACAAAACCAGCTATAAATATATTAACAACACCAACTGACAGGTGAAAAACTATTTTACTCTTTATGGAAATTTTTGCTCTTTCATAGCCTTAACTTTATTCTTCAACAAACCCAAGCTTGAAATAGCATGAGTATTTATATTCACCCAAAATGTTAATTAGATGAATTCTATATAAAATTAATAAAAAGTTTGCTTTTATGAAGGCCTGCACTACAGTCAAGTTCGCAGTGTATCTACCTCTTTATCTTCTGCTGAAGGAGTTTTTTTTTAATGTCTTCAGTGATGACTTGCAAGAGCTCATGCTTTGTTTTCATACTGGAGTTTAAGGAAAATAAAACAAGGAAAATTAAATTGTTTCTAGTATTAGTCTTCATTTTCAAAAAGGCATAATAGATCTACTAATTCTTGAAGAATTTGCTGGTCAAGATAGCCAAAAAAATTGCATCTTCAACATGCCTTCCCCAAAATGGAGACCTAGCTACACTGCAAAGATTCTGAATCACAATGCTTCTTCTTGGCGCTCTGCATTCAGTCTCTTGCAACTTCCAGAATAAACTTCAGTAGCTCACTGCTCAAAGACAAACTGCTGCTATACACAGGCATTTTCTCCTCTTGTAAGATATTCTAGCTTTAAATTCTCATCAAAAAACATACCCTAACTTCTCAAGTCTTAATACCGCCAAACTCAAATGAAGGTACAAACCCATTTTCTCTGCCTTTTCTGGTCATTAGGGAGACAATTCAGGTTTTATAGAGCAAGATACAATTAAAAGATGCAGTTGTAACAGGCAAGAGACATCTGCTGCACTTTCATTCCTATAATCCATTTGGACACAAATAGGATTACAAACATACTAACAATACAACAGCTATAGAAGCAATCTTTTTGAGCCCCTCAGCTACAACACAGTTGATAATTTCTGCATTTTACTAATTTTCTCATGAAGTGTACATATACTGTCAGAGAAGTTCCCGTACAACATGCCAAGGATTGAGAAAAAAAAAAAAAGGCAGGAATGATCTGTTTCTACGGGGCTGCGAAGACACAGATTTCCTTATTAAAGGAGATGATCCTTACTGAGCAACTAAATCAGACATACTCCTACTGAGGCAAGCTCACAAGACTGACGTTAACATGTTCCATTGAAAAGACACAGTGAAAAGCCTTACTCAAGTCTGAATCATCACAACATTTACAGGGCTTTACAATGGGGCTTTCAATAGTCTATACCTGCCTGGACTGCAACTCCTGGCTTGAAATTCTAAGCCACGCTAAGGTCTCTACTACTTGTTCCTAACCCTGAAAGCACTCGAAGAAAAATAATAATTAAAAAAATATGCTTTCTTGTAATTATTCTTTCCATTAAGAAGCTTCTAAGAAGAAACGAGCTTTTTTTCTCATCACCCTGGAATATTAACGTGTAATTTCCGCGTGTGCGTGCTGCTCCTCCAGGTTTCAAAGCAACAGAGTAACCCAGACGACACAAGACAGCTTCAGAGCAGTCAGTCAGGACCCCCATCGCCACCAAGGGCAAAGAGCACCCAGATGAGCCGCGCGGCGGTTCAGAGGAGCTCTATGGCCTCCAGACCCTGCGGCCAGGCCTTCAGGTCTTCTCACCAGTGCCTATTGCCCGGAGGGAGTTTCACCAAGCAGGGGGCACAGGGGACAAGGCCTGAGGAGACACACACCCGGCGCCTGGGGCCGCTCGTCAAACGCGACTTCCCCCTCGCCTTCCCGCAAGGGACCCACCACGCCCGGCCGGTGCCACTGCAAACACCGCTGCCGCCGTCTCCATCCTGCCGCTGTCAATGAGCCTCTCATGCCCCCTCCCTCTCTGGCGCCCGGACCCGTCCGCCTCCCGCATCCCACCGCGTTCCTTTCCCGGAGCGGCGTGGCCCCCGCAACCCCTCTCACCCGCGCCGTTTTCTCCGACAGCTTCTTCTTGTTTCGCTTCCTCTGCTCGTCGCTTTTCAGGTGCAGCTGCCCGGGGCCCGGCCCCACCGCCTTGCCCTGGCCTCCGCCAGATGTCAGGCCCGTGCCTGCCGCCTCGTTACTCTTCCTCTCCACCACGTTCCGCGCTGCTTTCCTACGGAAGCCGCCACCGCAGGCCACGGCCAAGAGAAGCCCCAGCAGTCCCAGCCCCAGCGCGGCCGGGACCACCAGGGCGAGCCAGGTGGGCAGGCTCTGCGGGTCGAGGCCCAGCTCGAGGCCCAGCTCGGCACGCAGCAAGCCCAGGCCGCCAGACAGGACGTCCCGCACCCGTGCCGCCGCCTCCTCGGCCTGCTGGGCCGCCGCCTCCTGCCAGCTCCCCGCAGCCATCGCGGTTCCCTGCCCCGCAGAGGCCCAAACCGGGCGAGGCGGCGAGGGAGCGCTCAGTCTGAGCCCATCGCGGCCTCAGGAGAGTCGCGCTCTCCCGCCTGAACCGGAGCCGTCGGGGGCGTGTGTGGAGGGAACGACGGGACACGAGCGGAGCCCCGGCAGGACGCAACCGCTTCAGCCCCGGAGGCCCCCGGTCTCCTCCTCTTCCTGCCCGCCCTCCGCCTTGTGCGCAACGTCACCGCCCCGCCGAGCGCCCGCCGCAGAGCGCCGCCGCCTCCATCACCGCGAGGCTGACGCCTGAAGGGCAGGCATGGAAGTCCCCAACTCCCATCTCCTCCTACTCCTCCTCCCCCACACAGCCCATCCCAGGGCGTCGCCGGCCGCGGGGACAGGGGAAGGGTGGCGCTAGGAGCAACCTCGACGTGGCAGGCGGGGAGCGGCGGGGGCCGGGTGGTTACGTGCCACCGCCCGGAGGTCGGGCCGCGTGGCCCCTGCTGTTGGGGCGGTAGAGCCCGGGACGCCTCCCGGCGGGCTGAGGTGACTGCTGCTCGGAGGCTGTCGGCGGTCAATGGTCCCTCCCTCGGGGGCACTCCCCATGGAAATGTGCATGTGCAGCGGTACGTGCGGAGCGGAGCGGGCTGAACCCCGGGCCGCTCGGTGCGGTGGTGGGGGACGGTCTCGGACCCCGCGTCCCTGCCCTGACATTACCTTGCTGCACCCGCGGCAGCGTGGGTGTACCGCCGCAGTAAGGATCGCTGCTCGGCTCTATTTAAGCCGGCGGTTGCCGAGAGGGGCGGTTCCGGTGCGGACACAGTAACCGCTGGTCTGTGGGTGCTGTCAGCAGCGGTGTAACTCCGGGAGCTGTCCTGGGGCCATAGCGAGGGCTCCGGGACTAGCAGGTAGATAGGTAACCCTTCCTGTCAGGCTTCAGAGGCCGGGACCAGAGCCCTCCAGAGGGCAGCCCTTCTGCAGAGAAGGCATTTGAAAATGTTGCCAATAAAACCCCAACCCAAAACTCCAGTGTGCTTCTAGTTATTACTAAATACACTAGACAAGGTAATAGAACAACATAGATTATTTTTTTTACAAGCCATATTTTGTAAATTCTTAACTCCCACAAACCGTATGAATGCATCAAATTAAACAGCTGCCTGAAAAATACAGCTATGTATCACGATGGGAGGCCTTTTGTCATTAGGAACTCCAAAACGGCATTTCTCGACATACTTTAAAAATGAGTCCGAAAAATTTTGCCCCCAAGATTTTGTCTTCATTTTTCATCAATCCAGCCTCAGCATCCAGAGTTCCTGCTGAATTTGAGCAGTCAGAACCTCAGAACTGGCATTGTTGAGTGGCTTCACAGTGACCATGGGCTTCTGCAGTGGTGTGCTGCTGGAAAGTAATGTGTTCTGTGCTTTCCATGTGCAATTGTAAAAAATACTCCTCTCTCATAGCCTGCTGGAAAAATACCTGGGTTTAGTGGATTGAAAACTGCATGGAATTTAAAATATAAAATAAAATCTGTTTAAACAGCGCAGTGATTGCTTACACTGCTTTCATATAACTGCTTTATTTTGTGACGTCAAAAGTCAAGTTTCACATACAAGTGTTTGTATGTTTTTACTGCTTTCAAAGCTCTTCAAGTAAAGTACTCTCAAATCGTTTCTAATATTTTTAGTGATGTCAATAGACAGACAACTCCTGCTTTTCTAATTTACTTCACTTGGACAAATGAAGTAGTGGTGGCAACAACTTTGCTTGGGCAGAGCGTTTTACTGGTAGACATATATATACTTTTAGAAGATTTTTTGATTATTATTATTATTTTATTCAAAGCCATACTTACAGTACTTTTAAAATATTATTATTAAGCCTTCTATGCTTTAGCATAAGCCATGTACATTTATCAGGAAATATTAATTACTATTGTACTGGTTGTTGCACAATTCAGCTACCCTAACATGCCAAATAAACTATTCTATCAGTAGTTTCTTTGTTTAAGATGATGCTCTATCTTAGTGGAGTTGATGGAACAGTGATCACATACTTTTATTTTTAAATACATTAGCTGAAAAAAAACACACCTAATAAATTTGAAAGCATCATTCAGCTACACTGGAACTTTATCTATTTTTTTTTTTCTTTAAACAGAGGCCACTGAACAATAGACACTGTTAATTTTGAAGAAACTGCAAGAGCCAAGGGGCGTTGAATTCCACGGTACAAGTGGCTGACTTTAGGAGCCGCTGAGGCTTTTTAAATACAGAACCTTGGCACCACCGAGTGGCAGCTTCGTGAACAGCCGAGCAGCGGTAGGAAACAGTTTCACGTGGGAAAATCACAAAAGGTAGCGGGTCCTCACTTGAAAATAGGTACTTTCGTTTTGATTCGGCTGGGGGAGCAACCTAGTCTGAAAATCATAAATATCTTCTTATTCTGAACTAATGAGAGTCATAAATAGGCATCTGATTTGTAGAAAACTGAAATATTGTGAAGAAAGTTTGTGTGACTCATTAGAAATGGTGGAATAAACGTCCCTGGCAGTACTCATCAAATAAAGCAAATGTTCTATGTCATACTAATTTTGATACTGATATTATTCAAAGCCAGGTTGGATGGAGCTTTGAGCAACCTGGTCTAGGGGAAAGTGTCCCTGCCTCTGGCAGAGGGGTTTGAACTGGACAAGCTTTAAGCTGCCTTCCAATCCAAACCATTCTATAATTCTGTGATTTTATGATTCGATGATTAGTCTAGTGTTAGTCTTCAAATACCTTGGTAGATTTGATCAAAGCTACTCCAAGGTCTCTTTCTGCCCGTGCAGAACATGAAATATCTTTGTCATGATGTTTTCCCAAGGATTACAGCAGAAGGTTGAATGACACATTACAAAAGGGAAAATAATGACAAAACCAAAAAGAGTGAAGACAAAACTTAATATTTATTTTTTTTTTTATGTAAACTCTCTTGTCTCTGTAAACATTCCTACTTTTACCACAACTGCTATTAGACATGCCCTGTATAATACCTTTCCACAACCATATTTGAAACTCAGCACCTTCCATTTGGCAGGGCATGATAAAAAAGGATCTATTGTTTCACAGATCTCAAAATACCTATTCCATGAGGGTTCATGATTATCTCAAATAATATTGAAGCTATGTATCTTGCAGCTTTAGACATTGTTTAGAAGTCAGATGGGTACAGCAGAAATAAATTAAGCCCCGTTAAGCATTTAAATAAGGAGAATCACAGCAAAACACATTCAGTGTTTCTCTTGTGTCAGGAAACTGAAAAATCTTGAACAATAAGCAGTTATAATATGTCGCACAGATCATGACTTGAAATTGCTTGAAGGTGGACTCAGTACATAAGCCTTTGAAAATAGTAGGGTGGATACTCAGTATTTGTCCTGAAGGAGAGAACAACAAATCCCTGACTTGACAATCACTTTCCTTGGTAATGTCAACAAACAGCCAGGAAAGCGATGAATAGTCTGCAGGCAGAGTTTTCCTTGAGAAATTATTAATCTGTGTCATGGCTGAGTGCCTTGGGCTAAGATTTAGCCCAGGCTGAAGACTGGGTTCAGAGTTAAGGATTGGATTTGGAGCAAGAGAGTCATTACACTTAGAGATGCAGTTAGAGTGGAGCTGCTAAGAGTGGCCAAAGAGGTGTAGGTCATGAAAAGAATTCTTCCCTGTGACATTTTTCAGCCACACCATGTGTGGCCATGTTGGGAACACTCAGCTGATGTCTGGGTTAGGGTTCGTCTTAATATTACACACATGGTTGGGAGAGAATGAAAGCCCAGAGCTACAGCTTGTGTGGGGCAGAAAAGGAGCAGTCCGAGTAAGAGGTAGACTGCAAAAATAATTCTTCCCTGAGATCTTTTTAATCATAGGGACTGGATCTAAAGCTCCAGTGTTCAGACTAAATTAGAGTTATATCAGGGAAGAGTCTAGAGCCCCAACTTGAGTCATCCTGAGAAAGGTTTTCTGAAGGAATTACCTTCTGAGAATTTTGTCATCATTGGCTTGGGGTCTTGAGCTAGTCTCTGTTGATACCAGTTGTTAAAGTTGAGACTACAATTAGGCTTAGGGACAGGGAACAGGCAAAGTTTGGATCTCCATCTGGAATGGGATAGGGAAAGAGCTGTAAAAAGAATTATCCTCTGAGAAGTTTCTCGTCTGCTTGTTGGTTAGGGGCTTTGGGTTAAGTCTCAGCCCACACCTATGGTTAGGGATCTGGTTATGTTCAGATTTGGGTGAAGAGAGAAAGCCTAGAGCTTCATTTGGTCTGGAATTAGAAAGAAATTGCAAAGGAAATTGATTGTCCCCTGAGGACATGTTTACCTGTGCTGTTGCTAGGGATGTTGGGCTAGACCCCACCTGACACCTAGGTTTGGGGTAAAAGTTAGAAAAGACACAAAGAGTGGGAGCTCCATTTTAGTGGTCCAGAAAGACACTGCCAAAGGGAAGTGTGGATTGTCAAAAGAATTCTCTCCTAAGCTCTTTTCTACCTAGGCCATGGCTGAGACCTTGTGCTGAGCTTCAGCTGACATGAGGACATATTTGTCATGGCTAGAATATTTTGGGAATATCTGGGGAATTTGGGGTTGGGAGAAAGACAAAGTACAGAGCTTCATCTTGGGGGCTGCTGAGGGAATATTTGCGTTGCAAAAAACACTTTGTCCCCTGAGGCCTTGTTTATCTCGGCTGTGGCTGAGGGACCTGGGCTAATGCTCAGTGACCTCCTGTTATCAGGGTAGTAAATGATTTCAGCAAGTCATTGAACAATTTTGGTTTTTTCTGATGCAGTGCCTCAGGGAGGATTTCTTGCTCACATAAGGAGAAAGGAAGAAAACAGTTCAGTTAGATGAGTAATCCAGGTCTTGCTTTAACATTGGAAGTTCACCTTGTTTATTTTTCCTGTTGACATGATCAGCTTTATGAGGTGACACAGAATCCTAAATCAAAATTCACTGTTAAGGAATACTATGTTCTTCAAAGTATTTCTTAATTTTATATATTTTTTTCATTATAGTTCACATTCTTGTTCATTACCATGTAGTTCAAACAGGGAAACATTCTGACAAAAGTCATAAATGTAATTGCCTGTTCGAAGGATGTCTGTTCTCATTAAACCTTTGACATAAATAGTGTTTAGTCATCAAAGCTAAACTGTTGTTATGACTGATAGAGCTCTTGAGTGTCTTGGGAGGTGAAGAACACTTTGGCAGACTGTTCACATTCAAATTTCTATCAATCAGCCCTAAGCACTGAGAAAAATAAATATGCAAAGACTTGCTACCCAGCTGAGAAAAATCCCCTTCAAATTAACTGAATGCAATCATGAAATTATGGGCCTATTAGCTCATATCACTGGTTATATGAAATTGTTTTCTATATTTTTTTCAAGTGTACATGAAATATCTCCTGTGATATGTCTTCTAACATTTCTCTTTGGAGAGTTTTCACAGCATTTATTTGGTAGATGAGACAGTTTTTCTAATCATAGAATCAGAATAGTTAGGGTTGGAAAGGACCTTAAGATCATCTAGTTCCACCTCCCCTGCCAGGGGCGGGGACACCTCTCACTAAATCATGTCACTCAAGGCTATGTCCAACCCGGCCTTGAACACCATCAGCTATGGAGCTTTCACAACTTCCCTGGGCAACCCATTCCATTCCCTCACCACCCTTACAGTGAAGAATTTCTTCCTCAGATCCAATCTAAACTTCCCCTGTTTAAGTTTGAACACGTTACACCTTGTCCTATCACTACAGTCCCTCATGAAGAGACCCTCCCCAGCATCCCTATAGGCCTCCTTCAGATACTGGAAGGCTGCTATGAGGTCTCCACACTGCCTTCTCTTCTCCAGGCTGAACAGCCACAACTTTCTCATCCTATCTTCAGAGGTGGTTGCTGTTCATACAGATGGCACCAAGTTAATTTGAAACCATATGGTTCATTTATGAGCAATATACAGTTACAGAATCCAAGTCTACAATCTCATTTGTGCACTTAGCCTGTTGCACAGCAGTATATGTTGCTGGCTCTCTTGCACTGTCAGTACCTGAGGTATCTAGTGACAGAAGCAGCAGAGACATTAGTGTAGAGGTAGCCAAGCTCTTTCAGTTGTTGCAGTATGTTTTAAATAATTTTGCTATAAGCTTAGTTTCTATCATTCTGACCTAGAGGTAGGTAGGAATATTCCAAAATACCAAATGTTCTCAGAAAACTACAGTTCAGGGAAATTATAGTCAGGAAACATCTCTGTTTCAGTGAGCTTTTGATGCAGCACACCTGGGGCTCCCCACAGGAAGCCTCATCTAGTCCTGCTTTCCTCATGGCTCACATAGCAGGGTGCTGTGAAGCCTGAGCACCCTTGGCTGTGAGATCTGCTAAAGAGAAGACCTGTTCTGGGCAGCTGTACTCTTGGAAACCCAGAAAACCCAAACCCTTGCCTGAGCTAGGATACCATGGTTTTTCATACCCCTTTTTAGTAAACAGAAAGCTGTATAGTCCCATGGGAGGATAAAAAAAAACCCAACCAACCCACGAGTCAGTCATGAAACTATGAATAATACATAGAACATATGTTAATTCTGTCTGCACCATCAGTGCTAGAGGGAGATGGCATTTCCTAAGTTCTGGATACTTGATTTGGCATTCTTAGTTATTCTTAATGTGAGAATTTGCATGCCAGTTAGTCTTTTTAGAAAATCAAACAGAAAAAAAAGGTTTCCAAATATTAAAATCTACCTCTAAGATTACTACTGAAACTAAGATTGAAATGACTGCTATACAGACTAAAAACAGTCTCTTAAAACTCACTGAAATCTGACTTCCTGAAAAAACACACTATCTATGGTATGTATGTCCATAGTGCTCAGTGAAATAATCCCAGGGGTTGTTTCAGTTTCTGGCCCTGAGGTGGCTTACATCCACACTGCTTAAGATTCTCCTATAATTTATGGGCTGTGTTCATCCTGAATAGGTTCTGCCTCTGGGTTTCGCTTGGGTACCATGTAGTCTTCCTATGACCCTAACAGATAACAACTATTTTTTTTTTTTTTAATATTTTTTTTTTTTTTTTAGGTCAGACTGTCTGAAACAATGTGAAGGCTGTTTTGCAGCTTGCTGGAGTGAGGTTTTTATAGGATGAAATTAATGGGTGTACACTTTGCTGTGTCCTATAAAGTCTGTGAAGATGTTTCAACACATGAAGACTGTGTAGGTCAGACAAAGCCAAGACTTGACAACAGGGCTTACAGTAAACTACCCTGATCACGCTGCCTGAATTTTGGTAAGGAAGTTAGCTGGAGTGGTCCAAACCAAACCCAGGATGCAAAATAATGGTTAAGGACTGTGAATGATCAGAATAAACAAATTAAATTTTCTCTTTGCCCTCTTTTATTTATACAAATAGACCTATCTAAATTGTCTAACACAGGACTGAAGGAAATGCTCCCTTTTGAAAATTTCCTCCTAAACAGTAGCCAAGCTCAACCTGAAAGTCTAAAGTAAAGTGTGGAAGACCACCTAGATTTCTATGAAGTTTTCTGCATTAGCTGCCAGACATTTTGGTAATCATATAGTTATTACTCAATCATTCTGTGCATGGTTTTGATCTAAACCAGAGCACTACTATGCAAAATATTCATATTTAGAATGACAGAATAAATTAGGTTAGACTGACTCATCTATTCCCATCCCCTGAACAAAGCAGGGCTAACTTTGAAGCTAGATTGTGGTGTTCAGCCTTACCTAGTCAGGTTTCAAAAGTCTCCAAAAATGGAGATTTTTCAGGTTCTCTATTTTCAAGTTTCATTGCTTGGCCACACTCTTGTCGTGAAAAGTATTATCTTTATATACAACTTGCAGCCACTGCCACTTGTCTTTTTGTGTGCATATCTGAGAAGAATCTGGCCCTGTTTTCTCTATAACTCTTTTTTAGTTAGCTGAAGACAGCAATTAAATTCCTTGTACCCTTCTCTTCTCCAGGCTAACCAAAGCCAACTCTCCTTCTACGTCGTATGCTCCAGATTTCTAAATATCAAAACAATACTGAGAACACATTGAATTTTACCCTAAGAAAATGCATTATAGAGCTTGAAAATCAGTGTGTAAATAAAAAGATGGGAAATAAGAGATATTTTTGGCTGAAAGCTAAACCAGAGCAATGGGGACGATAGCAAAAATTCCTGTGTGAGAAGGCAGAAACAATTTTGGCCAATCAAACTGTGAGACATGCCTTTTTTTCCTGTTTCACTTAGATCTTTTGCTTAGTCATCTTCTTGCTTTAACTTAGGCTATTCTTATAATGAGAAAATGTTCTTTTGAAGCAAAACTTTGTGTTTTAAACCTTTTGGCATTTCAGAACACAAATATTTTATTGAGAAGTTGAACTGTTTCAACCTATTATGGATTTTCCTTCCTGTCTTTTAGCTAAAACTGCTAGTCAGCAGTTTGGCTCAAATTCATGAACACTACCCTTTAGTTCCATTTTACCATATCTACTATTAATTGATTCTTCTGTTTGTTGAACTTTAAGAAGCATTTTATAGCTTCAAAAAGGTGAACAGGCCCAAGTGTTTCATTAAAAAAATGAAGAACTAAAAGGTCCCAGCTGTTTAGTTCCACATATTTTTCCAAGCATGTTCATGATTATGAACCAGTATGCTGCGAACACAGCAGACTGCACACCGAATTTCTGACCAGCATGCCAGTTTTCTGCCTGCAGCTGTTCCCTCTCTGTACTATGAGCATGTCTTATTGGCCTATGGCCTTTGACTTTAAGACAATTCTGTGTGTTCCCTTGTCTTAATTTTCTCCATTTTGTTTGTAAAGTCCCTTTGAAGTAAAAGAAAAATAATAAGAATAATAAAGCGGTACTCTAACATAAGGACTAACTTTTATGATGCATATGTTTATTACATGATGTTTATGGAGACTATACAACAATTGATGCTTCATTTTTACTGTGTCTATAATAGACACTCTATTTCCTGTATTAAAATTATACTCTCAAATCTTCTTATGAAGTGTGGGATATTCTTTTGGGAATTATACTGAACAATAGTAAAAAAATATTCTCAGGATATCAGCGGTCTCTATGCATTAGGAAAGAAATAACAGATGCCTAAAAATCTTTACAAGACAATGGACTCCTATTAAAAGCTGAGGTGAGATAATTATGCAGATGCCAAAGTGCCTCCAAAAGTTACATGTAATTCCTAATGCTGATGTCTGGGTAATCTTTTAAAGCATTTCTTACTATAGTGACTATTTTTCCCAAAGTTCTCTGGGATAAATCATTCTGAAATAACACATTTCTTGCAGTAGCATTCAAGCAGTAATGAAAAGAGATTTTTGAAAAGGCCAATGGATTCTTCATTTATTTGTCAGGACACAGATGACATGCTGTGTGCTCCAGAGTGGATGCTAGCTCTCTTTTCGTTCTTACTGGTCTTGTTCCTTTTGCTGCCATTTCTGCAAAGTCGTCTATTTGACTTGCCTCCTTCCTAGCCCTTCAGCTTCCCCTGGATCCTGCCACATTTTTGTTCCAGATAAGCATGCACTTATGCCCTTTCCTAATTCTGTAGTCCTTGTAAAGCATTCTCTGATTTATTTTTTTGAATTAAACATAATCCACTAGAATATATATAACTGAGCAAGAAACAAGAACTAAAATATAATATAGTTTTAAAGTTTGCTAGCCTATACTCCAGTTACTCCATCTGTATCTTACATCTTTTTATCCTGTCTGTGTTAGAGTGCAAATTTTTTAGGGCAAAACAGTTCTTTTTTTTTTTGGTGCATCATTAATTTTTTTTTGTGGTGTCAGATACACTGGTGTCCCCTTCATGGTGTGCCCTGGGGCACCTCTGCAACATTGCTTTTAGTTACTGCTGCAAGGACCCAAACACTTGAATGGATCAGTCTGGCTGGAGAAAGTGTGAAGGAGGCTCCATCTGCTAACATGTGTTAGAGAAGAAAAACATCCTGAAATAAAGAAAGAGAATTTGACTTAATGTACTCCATTTTTAGTTCTTCCTTAGAGATCTCATATCTGTCTTAGCTGCTAGGGAGCACCTGGCTCATTTCTATTCTGGTTAAATTTTCTGTCTAGGCTGATAACTCTCCAAGCCTCAAAAAATTACATCAGAAATAAAATCAGCTTTAGGAACTGTCTTCTAAAGAAAGGGAGAACTAGAGTAGTTTAATTCTCAGGAAAGAGGAGAAGATACTATGGTGCTGGAAAAGGGCAGATCAGGAGAAGGAAGGGTAGTCAGAGACATAATCTGTCTGGAAATTGTCTGTGGTGACTTAAAAGGAAACCTTTTATCTGGTCCCCTCTTCTCCCTTCATCAGCTATGGTAGCAATTACTTGCAATATACTAGGGTACAAGGGAAAAGTGAGACCTGCATTAATAGTGATAATAACACTAAAAATGGCTCCTTGCCTTGTATTAGCAGGATTCCTACTCAAGTATGTCACAGTTTAAGAGAAGTCACTGACTAGAAACACTGGATGTGGTTAAGATGCTGTAGTAAAGCATTACAAAACAGGATTTACAAACTTGCACCCACTATTTTGTCTGCTGTAAGACTGTCAGTAGTGTTAACCAGCACTGAAAAATATATGCTGATCACCTAGAAAACTTGGCACTGTGATGTCAAGTAGAAAAACCGGGCAGCAGTGCCTGGAAAAAAAGGTCAAGACCAAATTGTTGGACAAGCATAGTTCTCCACGCCTTCCTTGCATTAATCCTCTCAGCCATAAGCCACCAAAAAGAATAGCAGGACTACACAATACTTTCTGCTTTCTGAGGAGCAAGCTGATCATGCTTGTGCTTTCACTCAGTATTAACAGTTCTGACAGTGTTGAAAACATTCAATCTTTTCCATACAGCTTGACTTTAGACAAAATTAATTTTAGACTTGCACATCTTGAACATTAGGTGTTGCTGAAAAAGTAAGAAAGGAACAAAAAGTGGGCCATGATTTAACTGATTAAATGATACTTAGACCAAGTTCTTCAGCTGCTTATTATTTGTACTGTGCAGTGAGTTCTCTTGAGGAACCCACTAAGATGTGTTGTGTACAAGCAGAACAAAAAGACAGTTCCTGTCCTGGAGACCTTAACTTTCTTCATGACGAATCTTGGCCAATAACTCTTATCCCCTCTACTTGGTTCAAAAGTATTTGTTAAAGGTATAATCTTCAGTCATGTCATCCTTGGTCACAGGCACAGCATGCAGAAAGCTTGAATCTTGTGCACAAGTTAGTCCTTTACACAGGTACTTGGTGCTTTCTTCCAGAAATGTTTACCATGTCCTTGCTCCTTTTGTGCCTCCCTTCCAACTTTAGCACTTCTGCAGCTTTGGAAATTTGGTCTTATGATAACAAGTAGGAGGAGTTTAAAACAAAGGTGAACTACCCAGAGAGCAAGGAATTGAAATACTTCTTAGTGGAGAGGCATGAAGACTTTCTAAAACCATGAAATCACATCAAATAGAAAAGCATCACCAGTAATGCCACTGAGCTCAATATGGGGCTTTGTATTAGCATGTTCTTATGAACTGAAGCTCAGACATTCAGAAACTGCTACAGAGAGGAAGCAGCAAGTTCCAAGTGAGTCTCAAAGATTTTATTTTTACTCTGCCTCGATGTTGCCAGCTAAAAGGGGGAGGGAGAAATTTTGTGCTTAGGGAATAAAATACATCTGCCCCCATTTGAAGTGTATTTGCATGATTAAGATTCTGTCTTCCTGACACCAGTACAGCATAGTGGAATACTTTTGTGATCCTAAAAAAAAAAAGAAAAAAAGAGTATTTTCAATATGACTTCTTTTCTTCCTTACTGATTTTGTTCCTCCTGACACTAATAAGCTGGAGCACATAAGACCGAGCTGCTATTGCACAGCACAGCTTTTTCTGGGCACCAGGCAGCAATACCACAGAACTCTGCACTCACATGAACCCAAGACAGGAACAGACAAGGGTGGACTGAGAAAGATGAAAGAAAAGAGCTTAGAATTTAGAGAAGGTTGAAAAAGCCATTTTTAACCACTCAGGAAAAGTTTGGTGCCTGGGATCCTTTGCCACCAGAGAGCAATGGAAGCCTTTAAGTACACACATCACCTACTTAGTTTAAAAGATTTCCTTGTCTGTCACTGAATAACATGGGTTGTTATTTGTTCTAAATCCAGTCTAAAGAGACTAATGATCAGTTGTGGAAGCTTTATTGAGGCTCTTTTAAAATTATACTCCAGTACACATTAAATAGTTTAAATACTCAAATAATTGAATCCTTTTTTCTTTTCTTTTCTTTTTTTTTTTTTTTTCTCTTTCCCTAGTTAGCAGAACACACATCTTTACAGGACATTAGAGATTTTATGTATGTTTTGTTAGTGTGGGATAAGTTAGTACCAATTCTAAATCCACTCATCCATAATATTGTACAAATGACTGAGTTTCTTGTAGTCTCATATATATTTTATATTTGTTCTTACTGTCATGAAAATGGGCATTTTCACTACAGTCTTCAATGGATAGGAGCAAACTTTCTATTTGTCTCTGTGTTACTTCCTTCCTCTGCTCCTCTGTCACATGAGAGAATGGCATCTGGTTTATTGCTGAAGTCACAACATCTAACCATGATTGTGAAAATCCAAAAATGATGGATTGCTAACTGTCTATCAGTAGAGTGCCCCTGAGACCACTGTGGTCTTCAAAAATTATGAGGAAATGGGTCAAGAATTCTTGAGATTAGGTTTCCCAACAAAATTAGTGTATGGCCAGGGATGCAGTGGAATCTTCACATGACCCAGTGCGAGAAATGCAGCAACTTCCAGTCAGCTGTTGGTGCTCACTGCCAGCTGCCCACAGCTCTGCCCACTCTTCTTGGCCTTTCCAGCCTGTGGTTCCCAATGTGTTGACTCTCTAAACATGAGCTTATGCTTTTCAGCTCTCCGCACCAAAAGCATGAAAATACTTGAGGTTCATTTTTAAAGCAGCATGCAAGAATGAGGGGGGCAGCTCTACGATAGGTTGAAGGGATAAATCACAATGTCTCCTCCTTCATCTCCTTCCCACTCAGTGAGAAAAAGGTAAGCAAAGAGAAATGCATGCATACACACACGTGTACAGCCTTTCTGAAGGAAGTGATATAACCAAGTCAAAACATAATGTCTTTTGATAGGTAATATGTTTACTGAAATGAAAGACTTCAGCCTCCTCTGTTCACAGCACAACTTGGCTAGCAAACAGCATGGTTTCCTTTACTACCCTAGCAGTAAATGCTTCATCAGAGCAGATCAGTGAATGAAAAAGGAAGAAAAGACAGTGTATAATGACATCAGTGATGGATGCCAAGCCCATGCCTCAGACATAGTCCACTAAGACGTATGTCCATATTGCTCAAGGAGTCTTAGAATAGATGATCATAGAATCATAGAATGGTTTGGTCTGGAATGCCATCTTCATAAAGATCACCAATTTAAAGCCACCTGCTATGGGCAGGGGCACCTTCCAGTAGACCAGGTTGTTCAAAGCCCTGTCCAACCAGGCCTTGAATGCCTGTGAATAAATACTCAGACTGACAGACTTTTCAAGCTAGCATTATTCATTGATCCAACTAAACTCCATCTCTACTCCCTTCCTATCTCCTTCACTGGATACTTTACATTCCTCAGCTTAAGTTTCTATGCTTGGCTCACCCATATTATTTCTGTGGTTCTTCTCTGCTAGCTCTTCACCTAGTCTTTCTTCCTCAGCTTCCCCATTCACAATGATTTCTGATATTCTCCTTTAGGTTTGTCATCTGATCTTAGGTACTTGTTCTAGTGTTTTTTTTTCATAGGCATTTCCCACTATTTTCACCATATCTGATCGCTAATCAACCTGTATCCCTTTCATACCTCATTCCTACCAACCTATTTGTTTACTGACGGACTCCTCTAGATCTTCATCTCAATCCCATCTCAAGCTACATACTAAAATACTCACCACAGCCTTTTGTCTGCTCTCGATTATTCCCACCCCACAGCTCTCAGTGCCTTGACAGTCCATTCCAGCTTTCTCATGCTGCAACTTCCACCCCACCCACACTTACCATGGCATTCCTTCCCGGGCCATCTCCCTTTTTGTCTCTCATGTACCAACAAGACCTGGTGTTGTGGCTGTTGAAAGTTCATCCTTGCTCTCAGATCACACACCCAGACCTCATTCAGCAGCATCAACAGCTTGGAGCCAGAAACATGGGGAAATTAATGTGCAGCCTGAACCTGCAGCCTGCTTGGGTGGATGGACTGTGGGAGAGTTTAATTCAAAACTGGGGTCTTTACTGAAAGCATCTGTTATGCACAGGCTTCAAAGTCTATAGCGTGACCAAACTTTGATAAAATTTCATGAGGACAGCAAGAAGTTTATCTTTGATAAATAGACCACCCAGTTTGCAAACAGGAAGTCTCTGTACCAAAGGATGGATGTGTTAAAGCTATTTAAAGAAAAGGCTGCCAGAAGTTTTTAGCGTGGTCAAAATAATGTATTTTTTTTCTTAGTTGTGTTTTCAGAAACAGCTGAAAGCTTGTGAGTGAAGTTTTCTAGAAAATTGTCTAGAGGCAAACATCCAGCATGGAAAATTCCAGACTGAGAATTCATGTGTGGCAAAATTACGTGCAGCTAATAGCAGCACTCTGGGTTCAGAAGTGATAGATAAGTGTCATAATAGTGCGAGCAGTCCAACTGCAACTCATTAATATACTAACCAAAGCAGACAGTATACTAGTGATTACCAAAGAGTAGCAAAAGCAGTGTGCAATTTCTTTCAGTTCAGAGGTGATTATGACATTTCATTCCATTCATTCATATCATGGAAATATGAATTTGAAGCCTAATGGAATATATTCAAAAGCATTATGAAGCACAGCCAAATTAGAGGGTTCTGTCAAAATCCCAAAGCTATTCAATGTGAATAGTATGCAGCCTGTATGTGTGTAACAGTAGCTATCAATAATACCATTACAGGAACACGAGGTTTGATTCTCTTTTAAAAAGTTTTGCCATCAAGATTAGCTTAAACACTTTACAACTCATGTAAAATAAGAAGACCGAAACCCTTTTCTGTTTGAATGTGCAGTACTGCAGCATGGCTAGAGGAAGATTGTTCTGTTGAGATAATATGAATACAAAACTGTTTTTAGTGGGGTTTATGAGCTAAAAGGGGAGCAATGTCAGATACTGTACCGAAAAGTGGATTCGAACTTAGATCACATCTCTTGACCTCTTCCATTAGGTCTCTCTGTAAATTATTTTTCTTCTGTGACTCATTTCTCCACTGGTAAACAGCATGTGAAGATCTTTGGTATGCTGCAGCTAAAGTTTCGGTTTCTTAACTTCTAGAATGCTATTAGTTCATTTTTTTTTTTTTTTTGTATTTGGCTGCCAAAACAAGTAACTCCAGCCTCATTAGTGCTAGAAAATATCCTTCCAGCAGATGGCAGATGCTGCTTAGCCAATGTAATCCTGTCATTCGGATCCCTACGACTGCTGTGGGACCTGAAATGCCAGTAAAACAGGAGCTAAAACCTGGATAACAATCCTTAAAGCACGTGTTTCAAAACGATTTTGGGTAGCATGATTAAAATTTGCCTTATTTCTTAAGTCTTTAGTTAGTACAGAATTCCTAAGTGTATGCTTATGTGTGCTTCTTTTTCACTGTACATATGCTTTCTTTGTTTTTTTTTTTTTGGGGGGGGGGGGAAATTGAAGTAATGATAAGTAATCTAGCTGTTCAAAAATAAGGGAAACTGTTCTCAGTTGGGCATGTGTTTATGGTGTTTGAGTACTAATATTTCCTGTTATTGAATCACATGAATTGCCACCAATAATGTGAATTAACAATTCAGAATTCTTTCAGACTTGAAGTCAATCAGGCATTTTGTAACAGGAGCAACTCATGCAAGTCTGACCAATGTATAGCAGATTTAAAGCACTGAAATGCTTCACAGTATATCTTGAAATCTGTTCTATTTTCATTGCTATTCATCCTACCATACTGATTATTTTCCTCTACCTTTTGTATAAGTTCACAGTCAGAGAAGTTGCAGTAAATTTCACCTCATGGTGTAAGAAGCGTAAAATACATTAGTTGATGGAGATCTTTAATGTTACACTTCTGTGCTTCATTCTACTATTTTTTGCTGCTTAAGAAAAATGTACCAACTGGGGAAAGAAAAGGCAAAAGAAATAGTAAAAATAGGCTTCATATGGGGAAACATTTACAATTTAGCCACCTCTTGCAAATGCTAAATTATTTTCCAGATCTGGGGTGTGTGATAGGAAAGACCCTCTTCTGTACGAATTATCAAATTTGCTTTCCATACTATTTTTGATTTTTCTCTTTCTGAATCAAAGCTCCCATTATAGCATGTAGGCTTTTATTCATTAGCCATTCAGATGAGAATTGAATTCTTCCTTGGTAGCCTAAAAATGGTATGCAAAAGAAATGCATGATTTTTGCACCTTTTTTGTTTTGTTTTGTTTGGGAGTTGGGTTTCTTTTGTCCCAGCTGTCTGGGTTATTTTGATTACATGGTACTCTAGGAGGCCATCTGTTTCTAGTATTCTTTTTTAAGCATTTTTCAGTCCTGTTCCTGATCTTTTCTTCAGTGTAACACTCTTCAGATATTGATCGGCTTGTGCTAGGACAGGGATCATACCCAGGCAGCATCTTCACTCTTAATGGGAAATGTTACATAGCTGTTTAATATCATTCTGTGAATATAGATTTTAATGCTCTGTGAACAGCTCTATAAATTTTTATTATGCTAGCAAGTCTCTTGGCAAAACTAGACTATGCCAAATGATGCTTTATTGATATTATTCCTATTATTATTACTATTGACATTATTATGCTTAATGTTGAAGCCATTCCATAATGGAGAAGGTATCACAAAGGGATTGTAGGAGCATATTTCCATTGGGTACCCAGCATAAACTTGAGTAACACACCAAGTATATATATTGAAGGCATAAGAGTTTCAAAATGAGGGAGTTTTAGAAATAAGGGTATTTCCTATCAGGTGTATGCCAAAGGTGAATCATTGAAATTGTCCACTAGCTAGTCTTGTCTCCTGCTTCATAACTAACAGGGATAAGTATGTCCAGGAGAAAATGTATCGCTTTGCAAAGTCTAGCTTTCGTGCGAGTGTGAAATACAGCATGAAATGTTTGGTAGCAACTATGTCAATATGTAACATTGAGCTGTTAGACTTCAAATCTCAGTAGGAAGAATTTAGTATTTTACACTTTTAAATTATTTGTGTAGTCAGATGGGGGACTCAAGTGGCAGTAAATGCACCATAGGTCTCCCTGCATGATACAATTTCTTGCATGATACAATTTCACTGATAGCACTGGTGGTTTTAGTTGTTGCTAAGTAATGTTTACTCCAATCAAGCACTTTTCAGTCTCATGATCTGCCAGTGAGGAGGGGCACAAGAAGCTGGGAGGGAGCAGAGACAGGACACCTGACCTAAATTAGCCAAAGGGGTATTCCATACTTATTTGCAAAATATTGCCATTCATTCTTCTAAAAAGCTGTGCTGCTTTGTCACTGCCCTTATAAGTATCACAAGATTTACCTGGGTTTTAGCCTGGTTTTCTAACAGCTGATCATTGTGTGCTTTTTCCTTTTCATATATCTGGAAGGAAAGAAACTGAAAAATGGGGAAAAAGATAAAGGCTGACTGACCAAACATATCTGCTTCTCTTTTCTTCTGCCCTCTTCATTGATGTAGGTGCTGGGAGGCTGAAACATAAAAGTTTTTATGCATCAGGTAAAACAACAATCCTCTCTTTACAGTCTTTACCTTAGAAAACATATTTTTTCTTTCTTCTTGAATCAAAGCATATAAGCTAGATGTGACATAAATAGTGATGTATCTAGCCTATGCATCATTTCATCTCTACACATCTCTACAGACCAAAGCATGAAGGAATATAGCAGGAAAATAGCAGCAAGTAAGAGAAACTATTGAGGTTTAAATCTGATTTAGCACTGCTGGCAGTTTCACTGTGGGATTATAATCAGCATTACTTTACATGAAGTTGTTTATACTATCTGATATATAAAATTAAACTGGAATTCAGTCAAGTCTAGACAGTTTATTTAGGCATGGAATCTCCAAAGCAGAAAGTTCCTATATTCCCACATTGCTAGAACTTAATGCACAGTATATCCCAGTTTGGGGGTACGTGGAAGCAAGGAAAGATGAAGAAAAGACAGTCTGAACCCTCTCACAACACATGGTATGAACAATGGAGTTTGTATCAAGCTGAGTACCCGCAGGAAGAATGCCAGTCTCGTTCGAATACATGAGGGTGCAAAGAGGCAGGCTCGATTTTCTCAGCCATGCCACAAAGCACTTTGATCATAAAACACCCACACTCTCTTTCATTGGGAACTCCCACGGGAGGTAGGTACCTCAAAACTTTAAAGGTCTATCTATCAGTAACTCAGTTTCTCATGGTACTGAGAATAACAGCATTTTTTGAATTAGCAGGGCTGAGAGTATAGCTGTGAAGTCTCAAGAGTTCTGTTATTTAGGTAACAGAAATGGATACTTCTCATTCATTATGGTGGTTTTTTTTTTTTTTTTTTGATAAATCAAAATAGAACAGTTGGAACCAAACTATGCGAATGAATTTGTACTACAACTGCTACAATTGAAATAAATACTTAAATCAGTCTTAAGTGTAAATGCAGAGCATGAAAACAGATTTGTAAAACTTGTCCTTATTGCGTTGTAAAGTTTCTGTGAAAGCAATTTGTAACTGAGTTTTTTGTAACACTGCTCTTCCTTCAGCCATCCATTGTGCTGTGGCTGCCTGTTTGCTGCATGTGCCTCAGAGATTCCCCTTTGTCTTTTCTGAATTGGCTTGCAAGAAACTACTGTTCTCTTTTACACTCTCTCTGGAGGAGGATCTCAGATATGCAACCTGTGGGACAGAGGGAATGATATAAATCTGCAGAATCACTGAACTGCATGAAATACTATTTCTCGACAAGCAGTCTTTCCCAGATTGTCCATACCTTTATGAAGTGTTTCTTCTTAATGTTTGCTCTTGTTTGAATCTTTAAGACTTTTGCTGCTATATATATATTTGCTTTTATTATTTAAAATTTTTCCTTTCTCCCTTTCCCTTTGGTCTTCTCTCAAATAGAGTTGTAAGCCTCTTAGGGCAGGGGTAACATCTGTCTGTGTTTCTGCAGGGCCTGCTACAACCAGATTCATAAGTTTATATAGCTGTGTATACACAGCTTAAGACTTCTTAAGTGTCTGGACCCAAAACTTTTACCCCTGGTAAGCTGTTGCTGCTATTGCACTTTCTCTCTGCAATGAAGAGATCCTTCAGAAGGACCCTGGGTCACAAGCACAACAGCAGTATTACTCAGCCTATGGTACAACTCAGCTTATTATGAAGTCTTAAATGCTTGTATAGTGAACCAAAATATCTTTTTTTTTTTTTTTTTGCCCTGAACTTTCATAAAGGTGGCTTTCCTCTTCACTTGACACATCAAAGCTCCACATTTCTGTCAGAGCAGAAAACCCTGACACTGTGTCAAGAAGCTCTTCCTGACCCTGCCGAATTATCTGAGTGAGAACTAGGGCCCTATGCATATTTGCATATCCCTCTGCATCTTAGAAACAGAGCTGTTTCCTCTTACTGCCTGAAAAGCACAAATAGAGGAGGGAGAAAGACTGGAAGCAAGAACTAACAAAACCTGCAGAAGGGATATGCAACTTCACAGCAAGCAAAAATCTGTGACTCCATAGCATATTGATGGAGGGTTTCTGGTGTGGACTGAGGACACTCCAGGGCTTCCAAGTGTTGGAGGAGTTGCTGGTGGCAATGAGCTACCCTCAGTCACTGTACAGTTTTGTCTAGTTTTCACTAGATTTGCACTAGCTCTCCTGCCCTTGAGGCATGCTGGTGGGAGCACTGATCTTCATGCAGCATGAGAGGCTGGAGAGGCAGGATCCCAGAGTGCTGCAGGCAGTGTATGGCCTGGTGGCCTGGCAGAGGCTCAGCACAACTGCAGTGAGACATCCCTTGCCCTCTCAGAGGGAATGAAACCAGGAAGCCAATTTAGCAGAAAACATGCAATGGAAAAAAGCGAATAGCTGGGAGCTGCTTTAGCTCCCCAGTCTGATTCCTCATGGTGTTGCAGTGTCAATGCAGTGTGAGTGAAAGTGCAAGAGAAGATACGAAAAACGTAACTCCAGGCATTTGTGTGGTATGAGAGGACCTTGCCCTGTTTGACATCACCTGGCCAGATGTTCTGCACAGATGCTGATGCTCTGGGGAAGTTACAGCATGGTCTGTCACCCTCCAGGGGTGCCCATTTGTCCTGTAT
Source organism: Forpus xanthops (assembly GCA_032466535.1). Lineage (NCBI taxonomy): Eukaryota > Metazoa > Chordata > Aves > Psittaciformes > Psittacidae > Forpus > Forpus xanthops. Next base: position 1,613 of record JASSUY010021450.1, on the reverse strand, counting down.
GCAGTGATGTTAACTCCCCTGCCTCCCCCTCAAACTGCACAGCATGAATGCTTTCTCTCAGTACATAGCATATAGACAACACACGGCTTTTATGTCAGATCATAGAACCATAGAATAGTTAGGGTTGGAAAGGACCTTAAGATCATCTAGTTCCAAGCCCCCTTCCATAGGCAGGGATACTTCCCACTAAACCATGTTATCCAAGGCATAAAACACATCTTGACAAAAATAGAAATAAAATGCATTCTCTTGCATCTGCTGTACTTAGATCTGATTTAAGACTCCCTTGCTTTTATTATCTGTCTTTGCCATAGGACCAGAGTCAGCTAAAACTGCCATTTGGATTTTCCTCCTAGGTGGAGAAGACATGTGAGTCTTTCAGCTGTAGCTGATGGGGTGGTGGTGGCTAATACTTGAAGTTACAGCTATCTTTTGTGGCTGAAACACTAGTAATTATGGCTAGATCTCCAACCTTCAAACAATGTATGTTATGGAAATGGGCGTCTCCAGAAATCCATGACATACAGGCTCCCTGAAATGAGCTGAAGGGAGAAACAAACAAACAAATTGCACATGAAAAATCACAACATGAAGAAATCAGAATAAACCCCCAAACCACATTGACTGCTCCTCAACTTTGATGTTTTCTGATGAATAGAGAGCCACTTGGAGCCCAGTGTCCTCTCCACTTCTGTGCCACCAGCATCGGGAGGAACTTCCTGATGTCTCAGCTCTCTGGAGCTAGTGCCCTCCCACTATCTCTGGCAGCAGCCTGCCCACAACTTTGGAGTCATATGCTGCATTTCTGAAACCCACAACTCTGTTTACATTACTGAGGTAATACACAGAACTGTGATATTCAGCATTTCTGTAGTAAGTTGTCCAGATGGCCACAAATCTGTGCGTCCATAATGCTACTGCTTCACATTCTTCACCTACTGATGATAATTTATTTCCAAGATCCTCCTGCTACAACTCTTGTGTTGTTTATGGTATTCTTGTCCCTCTCTCTTTCACTTTCATGATTTCAATACTCCAACTGCTCTGTACATAATTGAGTGTAAAGTAATAAAATTAAAATAGGTGATTTGGGACTGGTCTTGTTCAACATCTTTGTGGGTGACATGGGCAGTGGGATTGAGTGTGCCCTCAGCAAGTTTGCTGATGACACCAAGCTGTGTGGTTCGGTTGATACCCTGTAGGGAAGGAATGCAATCCAGAGGGACCTTGACATGCGTGTGAGGTGGGCTGATGCCAACCTGATGCAGTTTAACCATGACAAGTACAAGGGGCAGAGAAGAGATTCAGAGCAGCCCTAGGGAGAAGGACTTGGGGCGTTGGTTGATGAGAGAATGAACATGAGCCAGCAGTGTGCTCTTGCAGCCCAGAAAGCCAACTGTATCCTGGACTGCATCAAAAGGATCATGACCAGCAGAATGAGGGAGGTGATCCTGCCCCTCTACTCTGCTCCCATGAGACCTCACTTCTAATATTGTGTGCAGTTCTGGTGTCTTCAACATAGAAAAGATGTGGAACTGTTGGAACAAGTGCAGAGGAGGGCCATGAGGTTGATCAGGGGACTGGAGCACCTCCCCTATGAAGACAGGATGAGA
>JASSUY010021449.1:0-11850 GCA_032466535.1 Forpus xanthops | reverse complement strand
ACATTCTAAGCCATAACTATAAACACTGGTGTTATCAGCACTGTTCCCAAGCCGAAAATCCAAAACACAGTGCTGCATCAGCTACTACTTAAAGAAAAATGACTGCTGCTGCTGAACCCATGACAATGACATAGTAAGCAGAGACATCTTCAGATTTAAAAAATGATGCTTGCACCACCCTTCCTTTCTCTCTCTTTCTCAGCTTAGTTGCCAAATTCTGTAAGTCCACACTGTATGATATGACTGAGTTTCTAGGAGTATGAAAGAGATGCAACATCCTTCTGCTCCCCTATTCCATGGTGGTTAATAGTTACTAAGTTTACATCTGTCACCAAGCACTAAAACGGTATCTTCCAAAGATCAAAACACCTCCTTCCATGGTTGAAAGACACAACTGAGTAAATCTTCTTATAGTTAGAGAAAAATTTTAAAGTTAGTTTGTTAGTTTGAAAGATGTCCAAGGCCTTGCTATGAAGAACCAACCCTAGCAACCTTTTTTAATATACATAATGATGAGGTGTGAAATACTGAAGTAAATATATGCTTTGCATTGAAAATGGTAAATAGAAAGGAAACATCTTTTTTAAAAAAGCTAAAAAATGGGTATTAGGGTTTTACAAGTGGTTTTCTTTAAATGCTTTCATAAAAACTTTTGAAAAACTGTCAAGGAAAATAAGATGATGTTAAACATGTCATCAGTATCTTTTTGCAGTTTGATTTTTCACAATACTACAACTTGAGAGCAATACTATAAACTGAGAGCAATTTGAGCCACGCAGTTTCAGTATTTTTCCCAACATCACTATTGTTTGGAGTATTTGGTTGCAGAGTTTCATTTGGCTTATGAAAGTGCTACAGCTCGTCTCCATACCTATACCTTTGAAAAATTCCTTGGGAAGTTTGAGCATTCTTACTGGAGTAAGCTTTTCTGTTTCAACTAGGATGAGATCCAGTCATCCAGAATTACTTGTGGATGAAATAAAAGAGGCAACTGAAAGATACCCAAAGTCAATTCCCCAAATGATTCTTTCATCAAATTGTGCAAGAAGCTGTTTAAACTAAAGCACTTTAAAAGATTTCTTTCTTTTTTTCTCAGTGGAAAACTTGGAAATTTGTTGCTTTCCATTCTGACTTTGATTTAAATCAGACTTTGAAATCCCAAGAGTAGTACTGTAAGATGAAAAGAAATCTAAAGGAACTGGAAACATTTCCTGGATCATTGAGCCATTGCCCTGTCTTCTCAGGCTGTATATCTGATAATCCTGTGTGAAATAAAATTTCTGTCCTTCACACAGCTCTGCCTCGGAGCAGTTCTGCATTCTGGCTCACTTCTAACAAAACGTGGTCAGGAACTGTAAGAGAGTGGTTAATCCTTCAGGTCCTTGCTTGATACCAAAAAAGACTGTAAAGTATGAGGAAAACATAAAAAAGAATGAGTAAAAAGGTGAATAGTGAGCTATCACCTTTATGCTGTTAGTTTGGACAAGACATTGGTGTTCTGCTGCTTCTGCTGCTGAGTATTCTGAATGGTAGCGGTTTTGGTCCCTGAGGGATGGAGTAGAGCAACTGAGACAACATTTAATCCAGCAGATGAAGGTACAGTAAATGCCACAGGCAGTGTTCAATTTTATGTGTTAGCAGCAAGGGATAGACATTTAAAAAGTGGAGAAATGGCAACCTTGTGTGATGGGATGTGATCGGAAAACATTCCATTTGTCCTGAGTTGGCCTCTTATATAATTAACTACACTTTCTGCTGCTACTTCTTTGCAATTGAAATGGCTAATGAGTAGAAAAAGATAAATTAATGGCATAAACATGTTTCCCACACATAATTAGAAGAGTGTGGTGTGACACTTGGAAGAAATATATGAAAATACATCTAGGAGAATCAGACAGAAACTCATGTTTAGTGATAAAGGCCTAAATGACATTCCTTCTAAACCACAAGGAGTGTTGCAGAATAAGGCTACAAGAATGCTAACTGGTCTTTCATAGTACATTATCAAAACAATTAGGGTTTTATGGAAAAAAGCTTACAGGATGAGATGTCCAACTTAAACATAGCAGAAAGCATTTACTTTTTAGATTTGCTTTGTTTTTTTTAGTCCTCTGTTAGCTTTAAGAACTTGAAACACCTGAAATCTCACAGTGGTTATCACAAAAAAGAATCAGATCAGAACTATTTTAGTTGTGTATTTCCCAAAGAAGAGGTGTTCTTATTCTTTCCATTAGATACATAAACATGCAGCACACCATTCTGAAATCTGTGCTGATTTGTGTGCAGAAGTGTCCAAATAATTCTTCCTGAACACCCTCAGTACCAGAATCAGTAGGGTAGCATTCACAAAGCATCCAAACTACTTAGCCTTGCAAAGACAACATTTCTGCAAGTACATCTAGACCCACACTGGTGTATCTTCATGTAGCTGTGGTATATTGTGCAAGCTTAAAGAGCTGGATTGATGTTAAACTGAGGATCTATGTGGTGCATACCATTACAGAATGTAGAAATGTCCTGTGCTGTACAGCATTGTTGGTTGATTGTTACTGAGAATCTTGAATGAAATTCTGACCATATGAAAGCAATGGAAAATAATGCCGTTAACAAAAATAACGAGTGCTATACATAACCAAAACTTTTTTTTATCTGGCTAGATGAGTTGCATAAAAACCCCCATGTTCTAGGAAGCAGCATGCAGCATTGATTTCTGTGAACAATATTTAAAAAAAAAAAAAAACACCCTGATTGTTTTCCCAAGTTGCCAGAGTAATGAGCACCTTTTTTTTGTGATGCTCAGTTCTGTCCAAACTATTGGAACTCAGGACCAGATTCCAGATCCTGAGTCCAGATTTGTCTTTTGTCTACAGTTCGACCCTACAGGGTAGGGAAACAGACGCAGAAGCCAGAAGAAAGAACAGAGAGTTTCCAGACCAGAACTGGCAGGTACTGCGGTACACCTTGGATATCCTGCTGTACCTAATTTTTCATCAGTCATGTCAACTGCATTGCTGGACAGCCTCAAATAACTGAAAGGACAGCATCTAAATCTACATATTTCTTTTGGTGGGGTGTATTAGCCTGGGTAATGCCCTAGGAGAGAAAACCAGGAATGAAATTAAACTAAACTGCACACTCCTTGCCAAATGAAGGTCACCAGGGTGTTCATATACAGAATGGCAGGCAGTCTTGTAGATGCTGTCATCACTGAAGTGATTTAATACAGGTATTCATTAGATATGCTAAAATAGTAGGATTTTCCACTAGTGAACAAAGCTTTTAATAACTTTTCGTTAAACTGTTTTCCAGTGATTGGCTATATGACTTTTTTTTTTTTTTAAATGGCTTTGCCTGGTATGTTGATTTTGAAGCATTTACTGGAAATAAGTTCCTAGAATCAAAGCCAAAACAAGGAAACGAGGAAGCACAGCCAATTAAATCTTATGTCAACTTTTCCTCATACAAACTTACATACAGTAAGTTTACATAACGTATCAGCCTTTCTTCATGCAAGATTTCATTTTAGCTCATAAGTAAATATATCTGGATACATTAATTCCTAAATTCAACTTTCGCACATCAGAAAACTAGCAGCTGAAGTTGAAAAATTTTACACATTTGGCACATTCATCAAGACCGATGAAACTGAGTAATTGCTATGGCTTAACCCTAGCCAGTAGCTAAGAAAATACCACACAGCAACTCACTCACTCTTCCATTCTCATGGGATGGAAAGCAGATTCAGAAAAAAATTAAGACCCCAGGTTGAGATAAGAACAATTTAATAATTGAAATAAAGTAGTAATAATAACCTTAGTAATAATTATAATGAGAGTAATAATAGGAAAAAGAGAGGAATAAAACCTAATAAACCCAAGTGATGAACAACACAAGTGCTCACCACCTATTGACTGATATCTAGCCCAAACCAAGCAGTGATCAATCCTAGTTACACCTCCAGTCTATGTAATGGAGTATGGAATAATACCCCTTTGGCTAGTTTGGCTCAGGTGTCCTGTCTCTGCTCCCTCCTGGCTTCTTGTGCCTCTCCTCATCAGCAGAGCATAAGAGACTGAAAAGTCCTTCAATGACATAAGCATTACTTAGCAGCAACTAAAACATAGGTGTGTTATCAGCATTGTTCTCAGACTAAATCCAAAACACAGCGCTTTACCAGCTACTAAGAAAAAAATGAACTCTATCCCAGCTGAAACCAGGACAGTAACTGTTGGTTTCAATAAAAAAAAAAAAAAACAACACAAACCACACAACAGACCAAAAAAAACCAAAAAGCAAGCAAAAAAAAACCCACCCAAAAAACCCAAGGAATTATTTTGTTTCTCTCTTTTCATTTTGCCTTGCTCATAGTCAAGTGACCCACTGTGCAGTAGGAAGATACTGACAAGTACAGGTGCAATCTGGGATGGAGAAACTACTGCTATGAATGTCAAATATACTAGTCTAAAATGTATTGCCTGCACTAAGTGCATTGAAGTTTCGTAGGGGAAGATATTAAATCAACTTGCAAAATTGGGAGAAAAAATATTTTTTTCAGTGAAAATCCCCAGAAATGTATTTACTTTTTATGCCTTCATTAGTTGGTAAAATGTGATGCATTAACTTTATCTGCAGAACTTGCTTTGCTTTTATTCTCAGACCATGAGGACTGCAGTGGTGCATGAACTCTGTACTTTCAAACTTCTCATCCATTCATTTCTTCCCATCCTGAAGTCTAGTTTTCTTCCTTTCATTCAAAGTCTAGTGGTTATATAAGTAACTCTGACTAGTTAAAATCTGCAAAATATTACATTTGTTGAATATAGCATTGTGATTTGATTTTAAGATAGTTTAAAGCATTAGTGATGCTCCCTATGTTGTAGAATATCTTTCCTATGATATAAACCACCTTTCATCAGGGTAATAAAAACATTTACTTAATTTTGGTGACTATTTTAAAGCCTTTCTCTTAAGAGCTATGTTATATGGAAAACTTATCTAGCTCTAATGAAAAACCGGTTAGGCAGCATTTTTGAGTGCTTCTTTTCATTACTGAATCTTTAACTTGAAAACGTTTGCAGCCAAATCCTTGTTACTCCCTGCTTATGTGTTTTCTTGCATATGTAAGAGATAATCAGAATTATGAATGTTCAAATATATTGTGATTTTTTTTTTTTTTTTTTTAAAGGATTGACATAGATTATATGTTCAAATTAGAGGAAGCAAGTTTGGAGATTTTCAGTGCTACCATAATTCTGAGTCATGCAGCTAATATAAGTAATTCTTGGTTTGCTGTTTTTTCTGTTAATTGATTTATAAATATAATGATGTTTCAATAATATGACTACTGAAGATGAAAACCTTAATGTTGGCCTGTCCTTTGAAAAAAATAGATCTCAAAGTATTTTGAGGTAATTTTCCTTACAGGATTAAGAGTGCATTTTTTTTTCTGTGATACTCAAGCAACAACTGTAATGTTGTATTTTAATTCCAATTTTTGCATAGCTGTGACCCTTTTCCCATTCGCTGATTTTTGACAGGTTTGGTTCTACTAACGCATGTTTATAGTTGTACTTTATTTTAGCCTTTAGGTGGCAGCATTTGAGAAGAGTTGTAGTTGAGCCACCATCCAGATTATAGATACATAGGACAAGGCGGTAGGTATATTGCATACCACATGCACTTAAGTATGCAATTCACAGCAAAGTTTATTCGGAAGCATTCAAAATGTAAAGATAGGCATATATGGCCACTTCTTTCTTAACACTTCTGGAAAAACGCTTTTTTAAATAGGAAGATGTGTATTTCTATACATGTATGTATATGCGTACGTTTTGAAAATGCTTTGAATCAAAATTGAAATTTGTTCTGATTTACTTAATATTAAACCCTTTATTCCATTCCTGCATTCTCCCTCTTTTTTTTCTTTTTTCTTTTTTAAGTTTTTTTTCTAAAAACCTGGGAAAGGGATAAGAAATAAAGGATCTTCAGTTTAGCCCTCTTTCAGTTATCTTTCAGTCACTTTAGGATACCTAAATCCCAATAGTCTGAATATGATGTGATCAACTGGAGTGTTTTAAAAAATACACAAAACTTTTCTCCATTTAAATTCACTGGAAAACAAATGTATATCTGATGTTGGTTTGTGTATTCCATATATCTACAAGACTTATTTACTACTTCTCATATGTGTGGTATGTTAAAGCAATAGGTAGTTAAAAAAGGTATATCTTGGGCTTCATGGAGGTTGGTGTGTGTGTGTGTGGTGGACACTGTGGAGATGGGTAGAGTGAACATCGGTGCTGCTGCATTTCAGTCTACAGATTTCTTTGAAATAAATATAGAGAAATTTTATGTCCATGGACTAGCGGAACTCCTGTTCCAGTATTTACACTCTTTCTAATATCTACCGTAAATCTGACTTGTTCTAAGCTTAAATCTATTAATGCTTCTTGTTCAAAACTTGGTAAATGCGGCGTCAACTGACCACTGTCTTCTTTATACTAACTTTGTATGTTTTTGAGGACAACTGAGCTAGACGAATGAAATCTGTTTCTTTCTTTTTTGTTGGCTATGTGCATTCAAGGGTCACATAATCACAACTCAATCGTGCAGCATTCAAATTAATCACATTTGCAAATAATCCTACAAATGCCAGAAGTCAGAAACCTGACTTGTTTAAATAGCTACAAAAATAGTAATGGAAGCCTTTATTATGAATGTTTCTTAACACTCAGGTTACTAAATTATGAAGTTGAGTGTGTCTATGCTACAATTTGCTTACTGAAGTACACAATGAAAAAAAGAAAAAGAAAACTTTCCAAGAAAATTCCAACAAGATTTTGAGAATCTCCTTCACAATATTTCAGATGCCACTGGCTGAACATCAGAATCTTTCTGAGGAGAGTGTGTAGCTAATTCTACAAAGAACAGGAGACAAGGAGAGCCAGGTCAATCTGTTAAGATCAAAAGAAAAAAAAAAAAAAAGAACAAAGCCAACCTGCTAATCAGAGGCAGTATTGCTTTATTGTTTCTATCTGTTCCATTGATCTATTTTAATTCAAAAGAGAAAGGCTGAAAACAGTCTTACTTTCTTCATATTCTTGGCCTTACTAATATTTTCTTTGTGCCTGTGTTGCGTTGGGTCATGTTGAAAAGTCTCTCACTAACTGATGAGCTCCTTTATTTGGATCTCAGAAGAGAAATATTGTGACCATGACAAAATGACATGATTGATAAACTCAAGGTTTGATCTTTTTCCATCCTCCTAACTCCTATTCCTCATTCTATGTGGGAACCTGCTACTGAAAAAGGGAATTTTAAAGATGACTGTTCAGCTAAGTGTTCTCTTGAGAACCATGTCAGCATCCTACGGAAGCTTCATTGCAAGAAATCTGAGGTTGCACAAAAAAAAAAAAAAAAACAACCAAACAAACAAATATCCAGGTTACCCACTGGATGTTGGATATCTACAGCTTTACTACCTTGCAAGTTATAGAAGTTTAAAGCTATTCAGATGTCCATTACTTACACTTTTAACAGAGAAGGAAAACATTAGAAGAAAAAAATATAAACATCTAGTTGGAAAAAATAACTGCATGCATGGAATGGAGAGACAGATTCCAGGCTTGGCTTTGTTAGAATGCCATAGAAAATTCAGAATCAGCTGAAGATGTGACCCCAAAGTAAGTTATCTATTCTACTTTGTGGATGTCTCATTCAGAGTTAATGGCTTTATTTTTTTTTATCTTAATTTACCAAGTAAACTTAAAAGAATTAAGACCACTTTAATTCTGAATGAATAATTTAGCCCATCAATTTAAGTAAAGCACTTTGGTAGTTATTCATGAGATAACCCAAGCCAAGCATCTAGACTGTTTAAAGGCCAGCAGCTCTAGGCAGCAAGAGACACAGTGTACTTGTCCCTTTCATTTGTATGTGCAGCCGCAAAAGCAATCTAAATGAAGCTGAAAAGTTATCTCTTCTGAATTATATTTTTCCCATGAGCGGTTAATATATGATATCCTAGATATGTACTTAGCAAGTCTAACATGCATTGAGGAACCTGATACACACAAATGAATAATTAATATAGGTTTAAAAGCCAACATTTTATGTCATTAAATATAGTACTTCACATTATCTCTAATTCCATACTCAGTATCAGTATATATTATTACTACAAGAGAATGCATAATTATATATTTAGAAAGCTGGGATGATAAGTTCAATGGAGTTAAGAGAAGAAACAGTGAGACAAGGAGGATCAGAGCTGCATATGTATTGCAATAACAGTATGCAATCTTTTTACTCACTGGGTCATACAGCAACGCACACATAAGTATGGTAATATGCTTATGTATAAGATGTTTTCCCTTTAATTTAGATAGTAGTGGTTCAGAGAATGAGATTCACAACTTCATTGCCATGTGGAATGTGCAATGTCTGGATGTCTCCGGCAATTTGAAAGACAGATCAACGCAGAGTAAAGATGGGAAGCCCTCTTATAAAGTAGTAAATATTGCTAAGGAATTTAGCTGCAGTATTTACATTTCTCTTGATTACTTACATATTTATATAATTATCAATCAGTCCTGGCATCACTGGAATGAATATAGATATATTGACAAGTATGATATAACGCCATGCATAATGGGTTAAGAAGACATGATTATAGTTATTATTATATCTTGGGTTTTATTCACAGAATCACAGAATAGATCTATCCTAGGATCTGTTTGTTCAATAGGATTATTCAGAAGCTTTGCGGAACTTGTCCTGAAAATAGATGTGTTTATTAGCAAACGTATGCCTTTGAGGGCAGGTTTGAGGGAATAGTTATTTGAATAAATCTACGATTCAGCTGCAGAAGTCTTAAGCATGTTTGTATCATTATTTCAGTAGACGATTCAGTAGTACGAGAGATATTTCCAGTATGTGCAGCAAAAAATCACTAATATTTTTTTCAAGTCAAGCTGAAGTTCTGTGTTCTTCATCTACACAGCTGTTGCACTGTAGTTTTTGTTAATCTGACTGTCAACTCTGGCTCACATTACGGCATGTATAGTTTGAATAGTCTTAAATAATTACTTACTGATCCTTAATGTCTTGTGGAGCTTATTTATCATACGATGTCTTCGTGTTACAGTAAGTGCCCCTGCAAAAAACAAAGTTTCTAATATCAAAATTTCTGCCAAATATATCATAGTATGGTGAGCATTGTAATTTAAATGATAACTAAGATTCTTAATATTGATGTCTGGATTGTTGTATACCTTTTGAAAAAGGGGATTTGATTAATTTCTTAATGCTATGTTAGGCACAATTCTCTGTAATGTTAAAATAAAATAAACCATGGTCATGGAAGGAATATAAAATGAATAAGAGAAAAATAGATAAAATTTCTCATAGATATGCTCTACTTTTATAAAACAAGCACAAAATCCATGTAATTTGAAGTTATAAAAACTATTTATATATTTCCTAAATATAAGCACACAACGGCATTGTGTGGAGAGATGTGAGGCAAAAAAAATGTACATAAGAGGTCATAAAGAGAAAACTTAACACATAAAAACATACCATTTTTGTAAACTGACTGCTTTGCTCTCATGAGATTTCTCCTTTTCCTTTTAGTCATCTGGGTGTAATGGTCTTGACTAAGGTAGGTTGAGACAGGGTAAGAAGAAAGAAAGGCTGAAGAGCTACAGAGCTGTCAATGTTACTTTCCAACTAGATGCATTTATCTGCTTTAAACGGCCTACGTTGGGAAAGAGCAGTGCAAATTTAATAGACACTGTTTTACATTGCTTTTAGCATTTCAAAAGCCTAGTTGTCCACCCTTTATAGTTCCTTGTCTGCTTCATAAGGACTTCCTGTTCTCCACTTCTGTTGCCTCACTTTTTTTTCTCTGTTTACATAATGTGTTTAGGTGTTCATAATTTGGAGTAATGCAAGACTAGAAAAGATACTTTTTACTTCTTTGGGAAACAATTCTGCATACCAGTAGAGCAGGAAATACTCCACAAATTAAATTCTTCACATTTGAGGTGTCCTTCTATCTCATAGGTTTACTGATGGCTGCAAATGTATATACTTCAGTATGTGTATTTTTTTAATTACTGAGCAGCTGAAAGGAAGGTTACAGCTCTGTCTAAATTTTCTCTACTGACTTTTTCTCTGTTTCTGCATGTTCTTGATGTACATTATTGTGTTAAGTTGCACTATATAAGCTATGTAGAATATAAAGGAAGGAGATTGTAGGAAGCCTTCATGGAAATGGAACTGAGAGACCAAGAATGAATTTTGGCTTAGTGTCTTATGAGGATGTGTCCTAACACTTGTTTATGAATTGCTACATGAGAAATATTTGTCGTTAGAAAGTATTTTTGAAATCTTAGTAGAACTTTTCTGAAGTCAGTAGTAGCTTGGGTCAGAAATGGATTCTGTCATGGGAGGCTTTAATTCTATGTGCATATGCTGTAAAAATAATAGAATTTCATACCTCCCTTTTCCCTCATATTGATATTGAAAATCTCCTCTCATCCCATTCTTGCGTAGTCTAAGTAGTTAATAAATATAGAGTTGGCCCTTCTCCACTTACTGCCCTAGTACAGTAACATTTCCTACTCTTTTCAGATAGCCTGTGCATTCCGACTAGTTTATTTCTTGCATTTTTGGTGCATTCTAACAGTAATGCAATAGTTTAAACTGTTTAACACATGACTAACTGAAACGTTTGGATTTTACATCATCATCCCTACCTAAAGTAATTTTAATATTTTTCATGAGTATTCAGTTTTAGTACAAATGCAATTTCCACCTACTACCTTATTCTAATCCTTATTTATATTTTAGCAAGTGTACTTGGTCCCAGTCTAAAATACCTTAAAATCAAAAAAAAAAACCCAAAGCAACCCAACTTCTAAACTAGCAGAATATTTCAAAGCAGAATGCAGAAATGTGGTGTTTCATTATTCAAACATGAATAATGAAATACTACAACTTTGGCACTGAGATTAAAAGAAACACCTGGAACAAATCTGATGAGAGAAAAAGAATTTTGTATTACTCTCTTTTTCTGCAAATTTTTCATACATTACCAATCAAGTTTTCATAAATCAAAAAATATCTATCTGAATATGTTAAAGAGATATATATCCCTGAAATACTATATGTATTTCCCAAGAAAAATGTAGAGGGACCTTGACACGCTTGTGAGGTGGGCTGATACCAACTTCATGAAGTTTAACCATGGCAAGTGCAAGGTCCTACACCTGGGTTGTAGCAATCCCAGGCACAGCTACAGGTTGGGCAGAGAAGAGATTGAGAGCAGCCCTGAGGAGAAGGACTTGGGGGTGTTGGTCGATGAAAAAATTAACATGAACCGGCAGTGTGCACTTGCAGCCCAGAAAGCCAACCGTGTCCTGGGCTGCATCAAGAGGAGCGTGACCAGCAGATCAAAGGAGGTGATCCTGCCTCTCTACTCTCCTCTTTTGAGACCTCACTTGGAATATTGTGTGCACTTCTGGTGTCCTCAACATAAAAAGGACATGGAACTGTTGAAAAAAGTCCAGAGAAGGGCCACGAGGATGATCAAGGGACTGGAACACCTCCTGTACGAAGATAGGCTGAGAAAGTTGGAGCTGTTCAGTGTGGAGAAGAGAAGGCTGCATGGAGACCTCATAGCAGCCTTCCAATATCTGAAGGGAGCCTATAGGGGTGCTGGAGAGAGAGTCTTTGTTAGGGACTGTAGTGACAGGACAAGGGGTAACGTGTTCAAACTTAAAACAGGGAAAGTTTAGATTGGATCTGAGGAAGAAATTCTTTACTGTAAGGGTGGTGAGGCACTGG
>JASSUY010021448.1:0-43637 GCA_032466535.1 Forpus xanthops | reverse complement strand
TATTATTGGTGGTAGCAGTAGTGATTTATGTTATACTTTAGTTACTAAACTGTTCTCATCTCAACCTGTGGGAGTTGTATTCTTTTGATTCTCCTTCCCATCCCTCCGGGACTGGGGAAGAAAGAGAGTGGAGTGAGTGAGAGAGCAAAACTGCGCGGCATGAGGGCCTTAAACCATGACATTCTGCTAAAGATTCCCAGCCTGCCCCCAAACAGGCTGCCAGCTCATTTTTACAGTACTGATACTAAATGTCTGAAGAACAATATCCTGTCCTGGACCACACCTGACATAAAATAGCCAGCCTTCAGTGAGGTCAGTTCCTGACAGTGAAGCTGTTGCTCTTTCGATCATTTCAGGATGTAGAAGTGCTTTACAAAGAGGTGTATGTATGTTAAGAAACACTGGCCATGATAAGCTGTAGCATCTTGTATAGTGCTCTCTGTCCTCAGTTCTCCTACCTTTAGTAAAAGTATAAGGCCCACCAAACCTTTGGTGGGGAGTGGAGACAGCAGAATCATAGGAAACTCCAACCACTTAACAACTCCATATTAAACATACAGGCATAGCAAAAATTTCTCTAGCAAACTTTTGTCAAGAAGTCTAGTTTCTCACCCTACACATCCAGTTAGTAATATACTTATTAATACATTGCTTAATTTTCACGTTATGAAAACATCAAGATAGACCTGCCAGTCTAGGACAACACTAGATTAGGACATTTTTCCTTTACATTAGGAAAAATACAATGCAGTCCCCATCCTAGCAAGCTTTTGGGGCTGTAACACAAGCTATAAATAACTGACCAGATAAAAGCATTCAGTGTATAAGGAATGAGTGATACAAAATAAGGTAAGTACAGTTCTTCCCCAAGGAGGAGCCATGATCAAGATTCAGCATTTGCTGGTGGTGTAGTTTCTGTGTGTACCCTGTGGGGGGTAATTTCTGCAGCAGTGATTTATTTCAAACATCTTCATTTTTTTTTTTTTTTTCTCTCAGGATGAAGCAAATAGCGTAGAAGAGAGAATTTAACTGAAGCACAAATATGAGTCATGAAAATGTTCATGCCTTATTTTCAGGGTAATAACTAAACACCTGCTAAATTACATTTTAAAAAATTACTCAGTACTTCACAGTGGGTTTTATCCTTTCACTTGTTACTTTCTCTCTTAAGCCCCATTCTCGATCCTTGATCTGTGTGGGAAGATTGCCTCAACCATGCAGTACTCCCAAAACTCAGCAGACCTGCATCTACTAATGCTCTGCTCATGTAGGGCTGATTACAGGACAAGGACAGATTTGTGCAATGGGGACAGCTCTTCTTGGGGGTTTTAGGTGAAGTTCTGGCATAGTACTGGGTGCACCAACACAAAGAGAGGAGAGATCATGACCCAGAACAAAAACATATAATCTTGTTTTGAAAGCTTGTGCAACAGAAATAAGAAATTAAAAGTGACTCATCCATGCCTATGCTGTCTAATCTTTACTTTCGCACATGTTGCTGTTTTCTTCTGTTAGCAGCTTCAGTGTAGTAAGTGTCTCCCTGAGGAGGAGAATGCTGTAGATGGGCATGATCTCCCCTGAGATGCAGAGTATGTATTTGGTTACTGAAACTCTTGGGAGCATGGTGGAGGGCTCATGCTCAGTTGTCTGTTTTCCTTTTTATGTTTTCTTTTCTTGTTTTTCATTCTGGCACTGAGTGGGCACACAGGACTCTTGAACAATCTGTAATTGCATAGTGTCACAGTTGATGAGGTTACAAAGGAGTAAATATGTAGTTGGTATTAGAGAGGATATTTTTAACAATACTCACTCTACATCTAATAGAGTGCATCTGTGTCCTCTGTGGGCACTTTGCCTTAAATAATATAAAAGGAGAGCAACAGGGATGAGAGGAACAAAATTATATCTGCATAGTCTTCAGCAGAATCAGTTTCTGCAAATACACACTTGACATTTGCACTCTTTCATACCAGTGCTGCTCCTATTGATGCCAGTGACATCTTTGCCCTTGAATAGGAATAGGATTGAATTCTGACTGTTGATTCTGTTACGACAAGAGAGGTGGAAGTTTCCCAGCATGATCTGATTGCCATAGTCAAAGAGAAGAGTTTTATTAGACCATCATGTCAGTAATTCTTGACCTGGGGTCATAACTGTATCTCAGGGAGGCACAACAACCCTCCCCTTTTTTGGCTCACAAGGAGAGAACAACAATCTGATATATTTTTCTGTTGTAACATGGGTCACAGTGCAGAGCAGAATAAAACAGTTTCATCAGCCTGCCTCTGCTGGGTTGTTACCTGCTGTGTTTCCACTTCTGCTAGCCAAATTTTGGCATCTCAGTGATACAGAGCAGACTGCTCTGGACAGTGCCACCCATCTAAAGTCATGAAATCATATTGTATTTATACCACTCAGAGCTGAGGGAAATATCCTTTTAAAGAGCCAAAAGCCAATTTTACTTTATGATGGCAATGTTAAAAGGCTGTCCCATACTGATGTTTGATGTTCTTTAGCTGAAGCAGTCATTAGACACATTTTTAGTCATCCTTATTAATTACTTGCACTCCAACGATAGCTATACATTCATGTATCTTGTCCAAACTTATAGAGTGACATTACTTAAAAGTCCATCATTTCCAGCTTTAAGGGCAAGTGTGGAAACAACAAGACTGACTTCCATGGAACCATGTCAGTCCACCTCAACTGTTGCTTCACTTGGTCAAGCTCAGGACGTGATGCAGGCTGTTGGGAACATCCTCCCACCTCTCAGCCTTAATATTCAAAGTGTTGCAAGCATACTGATCTTCAGCAACAACATACTTTCTCCTGCAAGTTAAAATGAAGTAGTAGGAATGTATGAGGATATTATTCCCTGGCTTGTAGTGCCGCATTAAAGAAAAGAAAAAAAACACTTTAAAAAAATACCTGTAGAAAAATAAGACAAAATGGCAAAAAGGCAACAGTTCACTTAGTTTGCCAAAACCTTGACAGGAGCAAAGATGTGCACAATTTTCTGGGGTCACTAGCTGAATTCCTGAACAAAATGCAGATAATTTGCTTTCATTTTCCTTGCCTTGCTCCCTCTCTTCCTCAAACCCTCATGCCTTTCAGTGTCTGACAATAGCACCACCTACGCAATACAGCAGAAATGATCAGGTACTAGGGGGAGTGGTTAGGTGATCTACTTTTTGATCAATCTGCTAAGAGCCATCTTCTGTATGAATGAGAAAAATCAGACACAGCATAGGAGAAATGCAACAGAGCTTGCTTTCCCTCCCCCCCCCCTTTTCTCTAGCCACAAGAGTGGAAGCAATCCACTCCCAGGGATGGGTGAGGTGGGAGCAATCTTCATCCCCTGGGTTTGTTGTGATGTGGAGGGATTATCCCTTCCCCCTGCATGAAGGATTATTTGTAACTTCTTTTTGTTTGCCCTTTACTCTGTTTTCCCTTTCTTAAGGTTTTATGTTTCTCATTTAAACAATATTGCTCTGGTTTTGGCAGCAAGGCGTGCAAAACACAAGGGACAGGCCTGCCTTCATGTAAAAGTCTGAAAGAAAACAGTCCTTTTCCCCTTGGCTTTAGTGTATTTTGTGGGATCTCTGGTTGACCAACACCATTTTCTTTCTGCCTCCACTCCTCTTCTGGTCTGCAAACTCAAACAT
Source organism: Forpus xanthops (assembly GCA_032466535.1). Classification (NCBI taxonomy): domain Eukaryota; kingdom Metazoa; phylum Chordata; class Aves; order Psittaciformes; family Psittacidae; genus Forpus; species Forpus xanthops. Next base: position 39,972 of record JASSUY010021448.1, on the reverse strand, counting down.
TCCTCTTGCTAATCTTTTCCCTTCTTGTAATGAAAAACCTCAAGATCCAGGTAACGAACGCCATCTCAACTCTTTCTCTTATATTTCTGTTAGGTGAATGAACCTGCTGACAATGTAAGGAAGAGGTAAGAAATCCCCCACGGAAATATCACAGATACTTAAAATAATTTGAGCAAAAAAATCCCTGCAGACTTACTGAAACTGCTCCCCCACCCCCAACACACAGAGGTTTATTTATCTACTTTAATGCATTTTGCTTACGTCAAGAGCTGGATTGCTCCTGTACAGCCCCCTCACCAGGCAGATAATTACTACATATTCTTTTGTATTGCTGCCACCACCTCCGCCATCGGGCGCTTTCTCAAACAATTGCTGCGCAGCCTCGGAGCAATCCATCTCTCTGCAGACAGTAGGATAACAGTGCTTTGATATTAGGGGTCTCCCAGGAGCAGGTGAGAGTCTTGCCGCTTTTCTTGAAAATCAAATGAAGTAAATACTGTGCATTTCTCCTTCCTTTTCCAGATCATTAGCAAAGATGTTAAATAAAACTGGGCTAGCTCTCTGACAGCTCCAGCCTTTTCTTGATGGTATCTCGTTGGCCGTCACTTCCACACAGACACACCGACGTGATGCAGTGTCATTTATCATTACCTTTTGTTTACAGCCACTCAGCCAGTTGTCACTCTATGTGACAATGCCTGTATTCAAGCCAATATTAATTTATTTTGCAAGAAACGCGTTCTGAGAGTAAAGCTTATGCCTCACTAAGGATCCAGCTCTACTGCATTACTGGCAAGACCTTTTCCTTCACCATCACTCATTATATTTCTGATTAAACAAATCATAGCGTAGCCTTACCTTTCCCTTCTTGTTACTCACTGCTCAGTGTTTCTTCCACATGCTTGTGCTTGTCTTTTCATCTGGCTATTCATTAAATTCTATTGCTATGCATTTAGGCAATAACCATTTTTAGGCTTTCTTTGATTTTCTCCACCTGTCTCTAGCTCCTGAAGGTCAGTTTCTTTCTCAGATCCCTGGACATGGAACTGTTAGATTCTGTTGGCTACAGGCAGCTGGAGACCTCAGCAGCGCCAGGTCTAATTTCAATTTTTGCCCTAGGAGAAGGATGTGCCAAACAAACTTGACATCCGTATGTGTGAGGCAGGAGACAAATATCTCTTTCTAGGTCATAGTAGTCACAGCAATGGATCTTGGTTTTGAGCTTCTTCCTTTTCTAACCTTCTTTTACCTTATTGTTCTGTGAAGGTAAAAGAGCCAGATGCAGGACCAGCATCTCAGAGAATGCTGTGCTACATCTGGTTATCGCTTCCCGCCGTGCACTGGTGTGACAGCATGCAGGTAACAGCCTCTTTGCCACAGCCTGGACAGAGGCAGCACATGTTCAGCTGCTGGACTTGCTTAGCTGTCTTCTGAATGATGGCAAGGATGGATGGAGGAAACCTGCTGGGACTTGTTGGCCATGATGCCTATCAGAAGCATGTTCAGCAAAATAGTTTGCTTTGCTGTGGACAAGTAAGGACTTCCTTTCACATTTTTTTCCTACTTTTAATACATTCACTGCCAAAATAAATATTTTATTTCCCAGCATTAATGTAGCCCAAGACCATTTATTGCATATGTATTTTCTCCCCTACTGACTCCTACTGTATCACAACACCACCAGATATATAATTGCATGAAAAAGGACTGGGGAATTAAAGATATATTTAAAACTTCTAATCTGTCTACAGCTTCAAAATTGCAACAGGAACCAGGTGCTGAGCCCACAAGACAAAACTGGATGAACTATTTTATGTAAAATTTCTGGTGAAACAGGAAGATTCCACAATAATAAATATTTACTTCAAAATTAATTTTATCTCACTGAGATGTTTTTATATTTTTCTAATTTAATAGGAAATGTGTTTTTTTTCAATTCTGTCAGGGTAGTATATTCTGTAATTTTTGGAAAGTACAATTCAGCTAGAAATGACAAGAAAATTAATTTCAAATAAGTTTTAAGTTCGTAACATCAAAATGAAAATGAATTATTGTCACAAAGCACTTTGCTTTACCTGTTACAGCCATTTAAAAAATATTATTTCTCTGTTTGCTGTTAACTAATAAACCAGTTTGGAATGAAACACAGTTATTTCAATGGTATTTTCCCAGAGCTACTAGGGAAATAAAAATCCATTGCCTGTAGAGAGAGCTCAGGGTAGACAGTCTAAGTCATGAATGTTGTGTTGAAAGCATCTCATGATCTTTAGATGGCAGATGCCATGCACTTATACGTATGCATAGCATATATACATGTATGTGCGTGTGTTTGTATATATGAATGTGCGAGTGTATATCTGTAAACAACAAGAACATTGTGCCATAGCAGTTTTGTCCTCAAGAATAGTAGCTCAAGATAGCTAACAGAGAAGCATGCAGTCAGCATTCTTATGGATATTATTTCTTTACAGCTTTGGACCCAGTCCAAGATATAAGCACATACTTATGTTTAGCATATCAGTAATTGCACTGAGCTTTGCTTGGGAATTTTCCTTAAGTCCTTCCCAAAAGCCTTCCTTGAATATACGTTGTGGGATTTTGTTACTAACCCTTTAAATAGTCCCCAGTATCTCTCATTTTCTTCTGTTTTGGAAATCACCATGATGTGGCACGTGCAGCTGCAGCTTTAGGCTTGTGTGCTGTTTGTGCTAAGTATTTGGATCCCAGCCTTTTTTTAGTTCCCTCAAACAGGACCACTTCTAAGTGCAGCCAAAACAAGCAGGGTTGTAGTGTGTTGTGTAATAGTCATGGTCCAGACGCCTTGCAGAGCAGATCTGCCATTGGTGCCAATGTTTTAGGTGTTGAGGTCAGTAGTTACTGTTTGTGGTGAGAAAGACACAGCTCTGGAGATGTGCCTGCTGCCATTCCTGGCAATATCAAGATTGGTAAATTCAGTGCGTGCAGCAAGAGATGCAGCAAGCCCAGCACAACCTCATGCTTTTCATTGGGGCATAGGTGCCACCTTGTTCTGTAGGTGACTGGAAAGGAAGGGAAAACAAGCAGATCAGCCTTTGGCTGCCCAGAGCTACAGATCAAGTCCCCAGTGCCCAGCTCCCCACTGATGAACAAAAACACATTGTGGAGGCAGTGTAGCATAGCTTGTTTAATGCTGCATTATGTTAATGCATACCAGAGAGCCATTAACATAGGAATCTTAGATTTAAAATATATCAAACTGCACAATTCAATGTTTTGTAGCATTGTGTACTCTGGAGTCAAATTTTTGATCAAGTTTGAGCCCAAAGCAAATTTTCTCGGCTCTCTAGCTATCCACAAATACATATCTTTTTTTTTAAATAAAATTTGTTAATATTTACCAGACACATAATGGCACTGTTATTGTTACCCAGGCAGCATGCTTTACCTGTTAAATGTTACACAACCTTTTGAAAACCAAATTAAGCAAAACCATTAGCATTAATCCATTGAATGCAGGTGCTGTTTAAAAAAGGTAGATGTTTTCAAACACTAGAGTGAATGGAAATATTTTGCTGCCTTGACTGTCAGATTGCATTTCTTTCCTATTGAAGCTAAGTAGGTTAAATTAAGAGATTAATTAACTATGCGTCTGCACAATTAGGTGGGCATTTTTATTCTGTTTAACTGAATGTATTTATTTCTAGCTTGGAAAGAATGGATCTATAATAAGACAAAAGGAAGAACATCTACCAGAATTAGACATTCCCAATAGTGCTATTCTAGTATGCATTTTTCTATCATTTCCATTGTAGCATTGTTAATTCATTGGGTTTAAAACTGAGGCATGAAAACAGGCTTTATTTACTATTGTTTTCAAACCAGAAAATCTCTAACAAACACTAACAAAAACAAGCACCTTTGTTGCAGGTTTCTTGAGTTTCTTATTGTCATGAGCTGACTTAGCCCAATCTGTCATGGAGATGCCATTTCAAAAACCAGCTCCTGAACTGCTACTGGGACTGTTGTCTTTACTCGCATGAGGGCAGCTAAAGTCAGGTGCGGCAGCTAAAGTCAGGTGCTTTGCAGCTAAAGGACTGCTTGAGTGCCCAGGACAGTCTGGGGCAGAAGCAGCAATCACAAGTTTGGTTTCCTCAATCCCCCTTCCAAAGAGCATATGGGTGTCGCTAAACATGCTGCTGATCAGCGGAAGGAGGTCACTTATGGCTCCTCTTGGGGTCAAATTCTTTCCTTCCACCCCTTGCACTTTGCCCCCATAACTACAGACTTGTGCTGGATTTCTTTTTGAATTCCCCCTCATGCAGTCAAAACTGAAGTGCCTTTCAGTGCTGCTGCTTGCCAAACTTCCTTTCCAAAATGGTCTTTATCTCAGTCCCTGCCAGAATCCCGTTCACTGGCTGGTACTAATGCTGTAAATGGACTAATGTAGGCCCAGCAAGCATTGGGCCTACTGCTTTGAGCTGCACCTTTGAAAATAATGAGCTGAATTGTCAGAGTCCTCAGTCAGCAAGGCAAGAGAATGAGAACCCTGCTGCTTCCCTGCTCAGTTTGCAACTCCAGCTGCCAGCAGTGGCAACTATTCAACTGAAATTTTCTCCAGGGAGAAACGTCTTTGGCAACATGGAAATGTTGGGAATTTTTTTCCCCTCCCCAACAACTTTTGTTTTTTAGCATCAGCTTCCTTGTGTCCTTATACAAAAGTTCTTGGTTTTTCTTTTTCTTTTTTTTTTTCCTCTTCTTTTTCCTTTTTCTTTTATTTTTTTTTTGAGCTGACATTTTGATCCTGCTTTAATTAAACCACTTTGAAAACAGCATGACTGTTTTAGAATGAGTTGCACTGGTACAAGTTTTGTGCAGAGGCATCTCTATTTCAGGATGACTACATCCCTTCTGACAGTACTCCCACAGCTAGCCCACCTTGCCTTGCTTCAGGCCTCCATCAGTCTGGATTGTTGTTTTTACCTGTATGAACTCTACTGCTCTACAAGCATCCCGACCAGATGTCACAGGGCAGTTTTCATGCTGAGAGGCAAGTATGTTCCCTCCTCTGCTTTTCTGCTTGCCTGGCACGCCTCTTCCTCCTTTCCTCCTCTTCCCCTCTTCCACTCAGTTACTGATCCACTGGGGATGCTATGCCCCAGGATTTTTCAGGGATTTTTTTCTCTCCCAGGAGAATGTCCTGTCCTCCTTGCTGTGACCTACCAGCGTCTGGGTCAGGGCATGTGATTGGCAAATCCTTGTGGGGACTAGGGACAACATCCTATTGCATCTGAGGAACAGGGTTGACATTGCTGCAATACAAAAGTGCTTTTTGCTCCCTCTACCTAATGTTATGCACCTGATTTTACGAAGTTTTAAGTAGGTATAAATAGCTACTTTTCTTTTTTCTGCTCTTTCCTTTCAGTCCCACACCAGTCCTGCCCTGCTCAGATGGTGCTCCTACAGCTTATACTTGTAACAGCTTGGTTTTGTTCAAAGTGTTTGATTTTGCAGTAATTGGCCAAATGTTCCACCTTTTCCACATGTCCATGTGCTTTAACTTACTCCATCTTGCTTGTTTAACCACTCTTGCCCTTTCACTCTCTCTCCTCTCTCCACAGAATACCGCAGACATTAAATTATCAATATTTCACATGGTGCTTTTACCAGGGGAGAAAAACTGTGATTTAAAAAGACCAAGAGTAAGCTCTCTCTGCTTTTTTTTTTTTTTTTTTAAACTGTATTTGTAGTAGAGGAGGTAAATTGCCAAAATTAAACTATGACAACATTACCAAAATCTGTGGAGACAATAAAGCAGTAATTCCCAGACATCACCTCTTGCAACTCTACTTCCAAGCCCATGAGCTCATCCCCATCAGAGCTTCCTGCTTGGGGTCCATGCCTCAGGCTATAAAGCACTATTCTAAGGAATTCTTGGCTATTTTTAGTCAGATTCTTAGATTTTTTAACAATGCAGATTCAAATCTAGTATTATGAAGTCTTGTTATTTGGAAGTGAATTTTTATGATTGAAAAACATATGGGAGAGCATTTAAACAAAGAGAATTAGTGCTCAGTTTCAGTGCCTGGATTACAGAAAAATACACAGCTTCCTCATGGGGATATGTTCATTCAGTGTTTCCCTCCTATCCCAGCAAGGCGTTTCTGAGCACTAGACTGGTACATCAGCATCGTTCTGTTTTCCAGGTCTTATACAGCCTTTTAAAGCAATTATCCATTTCTGTTTTGCAGCCCAACATTTCAAGAAAGCAGCCACTTCCAGAAAAGAAATCCATGGAGGTTTAGAAATAATTACAAAATAATTATTATAATTACAAATATTTTTACCCTGCGCTGTTGGTTAGTGGACTAAAAATTATGCCCACTTGGATGAACTAAATGAAATGCAGGAGAAAGACTTGAAAAGTGATTAGGTGGTCCCTGTGTCTTGGAAGTCTTGTAGTGTGCTACTAGGAAATACATAGCAGCTACAAAGCCAAATGGCCAAATGCTGGATCCCAGGATGCCTTCCTAAGACACTGCACAGTTACTCTGAAAAAAAATCAACACCACAATAAACATAAATATGCTTTTAAGCTGGCATTAAAAATACTCACTGACTGTGTAATAAAAATCTTCTATCAATCAAATACATTTTCTTGTCGAAGAAAATCAGTTGAAGCTGGATCATAAAATGACAGACAGAATCAGGTAACCTGTGATCCCTCTCTAACAAGACAGAGAGAAAAGAAGCAGTTTGGTTCCAGAAAAAACAATACAGCAAACGTTTCTCCTTTGAGTAAGCAGAGAGAAGAGGGAAACTGATCATTGCCTACTTTGCCCTGCTGCAGGGCAGCTACAAGCAGTCACCTGTTCAGGGCAGACAGTGAAATCACAACCTAGCATAGCCTGGTGAGCTTGCTTACTGCCATAACAGCTATGTTTAGTGGTGGGTATTTTCAGAATCAGGATTTTGTGCTGTAATCCATGTCACACAGCACCTGACTGGCAGATGTCTGGATAGACAGCAAGAATTGGAGGAATCGACAGCTTGGAAGCACTGGAGATTTTTTGGACATGAATATTTTGATCATATTGTCTTTATTCCAAAAGTGAATTTCTAACTACACCCACATCTCTCAGTCAGCAAAATCCAGAACTCACATAAAAAGTCTTATTTTTTAAAGTTGTCAAAATAGCAAGATCTTGAAAAATCTGCCAGCTCATTAATATGTAATAATCCCATGCCAACTTGCTGAAATCATTTAGCAGATAAGATCTCATTTTGCTGATAACTAAATAGATTTTAGAACATTCAAGCTGGGTTTTTTAAAAAGCTTGTTTTCATTTATGATTGCTTGCAACTGTTTATATCCATTAAATAACTAAAAAAGCATGTCCACAGTCTGTCCCTGGCTGAATTCCTCTAACAGTTCACTCATTCAGAGCAGTATTGGCTTAACTTATTGGTTCAGTGATCAGCATGATTTCTGAATCAATGTAAGAGAGGAGAGAGTTTACATTACTGCTGCCACAAAATGTAATCAACTGCCTAGCATATTTGTCTGAAGAATTATTAAAGAGTAGAATGCAAAGTGGCAAGAAATAGAAGTATAATTCTGGTAAAATCATCAAAGGATGTAATAACCAAGTTAGAAAATGCAGTGACAGATCTAATTAACGAACTAAATTACAATTCAGTCCAAAAATAATTGTCATTAGAAGTAAAATCACATTTCTGTCTGAAGCACCTCAGCGTGTTTGCCATAGTGATTGGTAAAACTAGAAATAAACCCACTCTCATTATATTTTTAATGCAATTATTACACACAAAAATCAGTCATGAAATCGAATATGCCAGTTTAGCAACCCATTCTCAGCTAAGAGCCTTCCTTTTGACATTGCAATGTAGAGGGTCAGGCTGGGGCTGCTGGCTTATAACACTCTCCTTTTGTGAGCATGAAGTCAACATTATTTTTGGACTGACTCTTTCTTACCAAAGACCTGAATTAAAACAGCAGACAATTTGATTTTAATATTGACCTAATTGCACATCTGAATCAGTTGGAAGATGTCTAACAAAAGAAAAATTCTAATAAGACATGTGCCAACTGCAGTTTAAGTCGGGCTGCTTTTAATATAAGCTGAAGAGCTTTTGTATTAAGCTCCAACAATGGGTAATACAGCCGGCAAGCTGATTACTTAAGCAACTTCTGGATATATTCAGGCAGCACATTTGAATTCTAAGTATTTTGCATACTGTTTCCACCTATATAATTGTCTGCTGGCCCTTATAATTATTTATTATGCAAAACTGATTTTTTTTTTGAAGCGTGAAGAATGAAGTAATTTAGTATGCAAACAGTTAAAACTCTCATGTGGGTTCCGATTTCGTATGTGTTGATAAATTCACTTACAATGACTGACAGTGTGAGATTTTTTGGGGTCATATCGGTCACTCTTTCCATGACACTGATGAAAATGATAAACTAAATGCCAGAAGTGTCCCTGGCGCATCATAGGATGAAATGTGTAAAATGTCAGTGTCTAGCTGGTGTCTATTAATAACTAAATATGATTGTGTGTAATAAGCAGAGATTTTCATGTTGATTGAAGTATGATTTCTTTTGATCTTCCAGATGTTGCTGCTTAGAAATTCATATTGCTCTTTTGCTGCTAAATGCATAATGACCTTTTAAAACCTTTTAACTGTTAAAAACCCTTTTATTTTCAACACCGAAGTCAAGCTTCCATCTTTTTTTCTAATGTCGATTTGGAGTTCCTCTCTCTTCCCGTCTTCACCTTCCCTTTTTGTTTTCTCTGATCTCCTCTTTCTCTCTCTTTTTTCTACTTTCCTTTTTCTCTAATACATTTCCCTAGCAAAGTTCCTGGCAATGCTCTGAATCCTCTGCTTGGAGGGACGGACACCGTAAGACAGCTGGACCTGGTCACCATTTGTGTCATTGTTACTCCCTTAGAGTCCCAGGAAGTTACTCAGCATTGCTGGGATATAATGTCTGAGCAAACATTAAATGTGAACATCCAGGTCACCTCACTTCTAAGGTAGAAAAGCACCAAAGGCAGGTGTCAGAAATAAAGAATCGTGTAGCTGATGTTGATAGCAGAGTGATCTGCTCTGAAGAAAGGAATCGTGGAGCATTGTAAGTTCCCTGCATGAATAATGCATTTGTGTCTCTCATTTTTGGGCTTAGTCACACCCTGCCTTCCACATTTGGCCCCTTTATGGTTGCACCTGTGCATGAATGGTGACTGCCTGAGAGCCTGCAAGAATAAAACAAGTCCCGGAGTTGAGGCAGCAGCAGCACAAGCTTCTCTTCATTATTCAGCTTTTGTGACAGTCCTTCATTAGCAGAAAGCTGTCTCTGGCCTGTGTGACTCAGCTGTGTTAATGCAGGGAACTGCTACTGCACCACAAAGGTGGTGTAAGCTCTTGTTCGATTCATAGTTACTGTATGAAGATGGCAAAGAAGGATGTCTCTACTGGCACTTTTGACAATATCATGCTTCAAGAACAGGCTTCAAAGTGCTTGCTTGCTTCTTCTCCATCACTTCACCGTCCCAGCATCATTCAGACTGAAAAGGGACTTGAGAGACCACCTAGTCTAAACTCACACTTCAAACAGGGCCAGCACTGGCTTGAGACCTATTTTGTCCAACCTGTTAAAAGTATTTTGGATGGGTGTAGAAGGGGAACTGCATCTGGCATATTAATGGCTAAATCCTCTTTATAGCCTCATACTGTGCAAATGCAGTGTCCTCAAGCAGTACTCCTGTAAATTAGCATGAAAACAAATCTTGGAACAGCTTGACCATTTCACTGTAAAAAGCTTGTCCCATCTAGCTGCTTCCAAACCATCCTTTGGGTCCACTGTCATTTAGCCTAGGAACTGGTACAGATCTTTTCTGCCTAGATGCTGGCAAATGATGGGAAGTTGTCAAGGGAAAGGCTGAAGCACAGGGCCATCCTGAGGTGTTTTGCAGCCTCTGAAATGGGGACATGGGTCATAGATCTGATTTAGCTATTGCTTAATAGCAGGAAAATGTACCACTTCTGCGCAGACAGTATGTAGATGGAAAAGGCAATAAAGACAATAAAGCAAAGTAAAGCATCTAGCAAAATAAACCCTATCTCACAAAGGTTTTTACCTTTACACTTAGATCTGTTCAACATAAACCAAATTATTCTGGTTATAATTACAGACTCTGTGGCAAACGTGCCACACAAAGCCACACTAAACCACACTCAAGAAGATCTTAAACCTTTGGAGGACCAGACCAAGTCTACCATGGCATAGCTGAAGAGTTTCTCCAGTGGTCACTGTTTCAGATTATGCCAGGCCTTTTGTGTGTGCAGGTGAAAAATGCTGTCCATTGTATGGCATCTTTGCAACGTCTTTGTCAAAAATGGCTGTATCTTCCCTGTGTATCTGCCGCTAATGCAGCAGTGACAGTCCTGGAGCCTTTCTGCTCTCAGTTACCTCTGGTTCCTGTGCAGTGTACTGTGTCATTCATTATATATACTAGTCTCATCTGGTCTGACAAACCTTTTCCATCCTTAGAAGTGATTACAAATAATAATGATGACAAAACCCAGAGGATTTTTGCTTTATTTTGAAAATGATTGTTTTGTGTTGCATAAGGGTGCTTCCCACCTATCTTCATGGTCCCCTAGCAACCATTTGCTAGCCCCCTGCCATCAGATCCATATCAAGCAAGGGCATCTGGAAGCTCATTTGGGATGGGAGCTGCTCCTTTTCACCATCCCTTCTGGCTTTCTACAGGCAGAGGTGAGGCTACTGAGCATGCAATGGATTAGTGACCATAACCCTGATAGAGGCTATTTCAACATATAGCAGTTTCATTTGTGTGCTGCCAAAATATTAAAAGAAAAGCTGATGCTGATACAGTATCAGACACCAACACTGCATAATTAAACATGCATTATCTGCAGCTGATGTTTGTCTGTTTAGTAAAATGAAGGATAGTTAAGAGAAGACAGTGAGAAGATATCTGAGGGGGGCTGATAAGGATGCTGGGGAGGGACTCCTCATTAGGAACTGTAGTGATAGGACAAGGAGTAATGTGCTCCAACTTCAACAGGGGAAGTTTAGATTAGATATAAGGAAGGTGTTCTTTATTGTGAGGGTGGTGAGGCACTGGAATGGGCTGCCCAGGGAAGCTGTGAATGCTCCATCCCTTGTGGTGTTCAAGGCCATGTTAGACACAGCCTTGGGTGACATGGTTTACTGTGAGGTGTCCCTGCCCATGGCAGGGTGGCTGGAAATAGATGATCTTAAGGTCCTTTCCAACCCTAACTCACCTATGATTCTATACGCACAATACAACAGCCGATGAAAGCAAGAGAAACAGTGAAAGCTGTATCTCTGAGTAGGACTGCTCACCCTCTGTGTTGTTTGCTCCTTTGTTTCTTGAATGGGTCATTTAATAATAAAAATCAGGTACTTGTATATGCACATACATACACATGTACATGTATGTGGATTAAGTGAAAAAGTGACAGAGCATGACTGCAGCACATTAGGATTGTAACATATCTGTTTAGAGGATACACTCAGATTTTGAAACACTAACAGCTTTTGCCACATAGGAGTAGGACAGACATACCCCAGCTTTCTCTTATCAAGTGTCCTTTCTTTTGTTTACACTGAAATGCCCTGTAGCTGTTCCTGTCAGATCACATTCCCCATTCTCCTCACCCCGAATATAACATCTCTGAATTGGCTGGGGTAAGTCCAGAGGACATTAAACACTGCTTTGGCCACTGGGTTTTGCTACAGGAATGAAAGTGGACGAATGGCTGTGCCCGGCCATACCTTGGTAAAAGCATCTTCTTTTGATGGCCCACCTTGGTGCTAAGCCTCTTTCCTGGCTGTGCTGCTTCAGATACAAAACACCTTTCTGTTGGTGGTTATCTCTTTGCTTTAAGGATCTGTTCCTTTAATCAAAATCAGTAAGGACAGCAGAGGGAACATGGTTAAGGATGTATGTACTTGAAACATCCAAAGCTCTGAATATATCACCAACACGGGCCAGAATGGCCTGGGGAACCTCTGTGCTTCAGCTTTGCTCAACAAATACAAATATATTTCACTCAGCGCTTTGCTCTTAGATAAGTTTCCATATCGGTAGAAAAAATTCAATGTGTCTTGGTAATTCTGTTATAATTCTGTTAAGGCAGGTTCACCAGTTCCTCCACTTCAGATTCAATAGTAATTGGGTTAATATTACCTGCAGGTATCTTTGTAAGAAGATTCTGTTAATGTCACTACTCCGGAAGCTTTATCAATACATTAATTGGTGTTAGAAAGTTGACAGCCTACCCTTAAGAGTGTTTGGCTTTGAGCAACCTGAAACTTAAATTATTATTTGAAATTATTTTTGTTTGGAAGGTAATGCACTGCAGGGGGACAGTAAGAAGCAGCATCCTTAGACGGTACCCCAGTTTGATAAATGGATACCTAATGCAATCACTGTTTTTATTTGTTCCTGTAGTGAAGGCACACCCAGGGGCTTTGGTGAGGATTAGGGCCTCTGTGCTCAGTATCATGTTCAAACAGCTTGCAATCAAATGTGGATTCATATATAAGAAAATGAAACCAGCCATTCTCTTTCAGAAAAATTGAATTCCTTTCCCAACAGGTCGATAACAGAAGCTCAGACAGTGGTGGTTGAAAAGGATAGCTGCTATGCTGTGCAATGGAGCTTCCTTAGGAAGGTCCCATATCTCTGTAAGACTGCAGCCAGATGAACCTCTGTAGCAGCACAGAGCTTTTGGGAAAAATTGTCTGCCAGGATAGAAAGTTACCCCTCTGTCCTCATTCCTCCAGGGTTGCCTTTACAGACAGGCACAGTTGGTGGTTCCCTGCACTAGCAGGGACTGGCAGACTGCCTTGCTCGGACAAGGTATGTGGCACAGTGCTTCCACAGTTCCCAGTGTGGCAGTCTTTATCTGCGCAGCTGCTGGCAGACACTGTAGGAGACAATAATTACTGTTCTGGGGTCAGCTCTCACTTCTCCCTGTCCTCAGCAACAACTAGGAAAGCAAGTCTAGTTCTCCTTCCCATGCCTGTCCCTGCCCTCTTTCACCTGATCCAGCATCTCCCATTCCACTCACAAAAAATGTTCAGTCTGGTAGCCCAGAGAGAACCTAGAGAAGCAGTCTTGCCCCACACTAGCATCTTCCAGCTTTCCCTAAACTCTTCTAAATCTCTGCAGAATTAATTTCACCTGTAGTAAGCATCAGCCTCGAGCTGGCTTTGTGCTTTTAACAAACACAGCTCTCTGCTAAGAGCTGATCCTGAAATGTACCTTTCTGCCTGGATTTTGCAGAGCACTGAGGGCTGGTCTGCCTGGCACTGCACAGAAAAGCCTAATGGATTATCACAAAGGGGTAATAAGGACTACTGTCAGTGGCCTAAATAAATTGCTCTAATTTGCCTGCATGGTTGAGATTTTGGGTGCCTCTGAAGAAGGGAAAAAAGGTGGATACAGCTACCTAAATCTCTTTGCCAGACAATGTAGAGGCACTGGCAGCTATAAAGTCTTGCAGAGGTTGCTCCTGTCTTCCTTACTTATGAGGTGTAAGGAATGTAGACTGGAAATATTAGTTCTTTTCATGCCTTTGAAATCTGTTTCATTACCCTTTTCTAAAGGCAGGAACCTAGTACTGGATGTGCAGTTCTTACATTTTGAACTATTTGCAGTGGTCAGAGGACTGATTTAGGATTGGGAATATCTAACTCTCACCTTTTCTCTAATGGAAGCTGAGATGTTCTCCCATTTCCCAGATTTCCAGAGTGCTCTGATTAGCAAATCACTCTGTAACCTGGACAAAAGCAGTTTCCTGGTCTTCTTTTCAAGCCAAGCCATGGTACAGCCAGGTTGTCAAGAGCCACAGGGAAGAGACAGCAAGCAAGAGGGAACTGAGAACCAGCCAGCAGCCAGGTACTCATTAAACCTGCAAGAGCAGTGCTGGGTTTTGCCATAGCTTTCTTCTGTTTTTTAACTTGTGATGCTAAACTGTAGCACTAAAGATGCCTCAGCATGCTGCAGCCTTAACAGCAATAGAGAAATGACTGCACCACCTTGGTGGCATCAGAAGTCTTGACTCATCTGGAAACTGAGGCAAGGTGTAGGTGCCTGTTTGTCTAGACTTGGGTTGCTTTAGGATTGGCAGCTCCAGCCATACCACCTGCACCAGCAACTGCAGCAAAGAGCCTGGACAAGATTCATGCTAAACCTGCATGTATTGTCAATGTTCAAATGCACAGCTGTTGAAAAGGAGCATTTTTGGTGAACTGGACTAGTGTCTGATTTTTTTAAGCCACAGAGTAGTGTGTGTTCATATTATGCAAACCATTCTCCTATGTTCCAATTCCTAGATTGTGTTAGGATAGATTCTCAGAAATTAATAACTTAGAGTTCTGTGGCTCAGTGAATTGTTTGCTTCCTTACATCATTAATACTATCCTTGTAGGGAGAAGGAGTGTTGAAAATAATAAACACCCTTTCCTTCATTAATATTCTGGAGACTATGGGAGCAAAGACAAGACATGACTGCTAGCTACTGTGAGGCCTTGAAATACACAGCTTCCAGCTGGTGCTTCAGTCCATGCTCAGGTCTTTTCTTGTCAGCATAATAAAAAAGTAGTATAATTACACAAACCCAAGTTTGAATCTTTTCTGGCATACTGACTCTTCTGCTCTCTGTCTCTCTCTCTGTATATGTGTTGTATATACATCACTTAGAAAACATGCTGGGCATGGGTATTACCACTACTGCTTCTGGCTGTGAAATCACCCCCCAGTGCTGGTAGTTGGTGGGGCTAATGGTTCAGTAGATGGCACTATTTCCTCTTGGTTTAGGACCAAGCCCGAGTCCCAGCAAGATGCTCGGAGAGCAGCAAGGCTGTAGTGCCCTGTTTAAGTCCGTTATCAGGGCTAGCTGCTTCTGTGCAAGCCGTGAAACTGTGGTTTTGGCCTCGGGTGGGAGGCAGACTGACCCTGGCATCCTAGTTAAAATTCATTTGTGTAATTTCGGTCTGATTCTATGAATCTTCTTTGCACAGTCAACTGGATATTTTATTGTTTCTACTTCCCAACCCAAAACCTGCTGTCTGGTACTCGATATGTTGCATTAACTCTCTTAAACCAGTTATTACTATCCATCCCACAGATGGCTGCATATCTATAGTGAAAAAGAAATGTGTCCCTATACATTCCTCCCCTCATAATGTTGAATTTTAATTAACAGCCACTTATAAAGTACTTTGAGATCCCCAGAGGGGAAAAAAATGAATGTATGGAAGTGCAAAGTACTGTTAATTGTTATTTTAGCACTTAAAAAGCATGCACACAGCCCTGAAAACTAGCCAGAAAAATGCACTAATTCCAAATTCTGCATGAGAAAACTCAAGGCCACAAGGGAATTCGAAAGTTTCCTAATTAGGCAGAACTCACAAGGCAGACAAAAACTAGAAGACAAAGGTTAAACAAAAGAGGCAAGAATATATTTCATAGGAGTCCAACAGACAAGTAGAGAAATGCAGTGACAGGGAGATGCCTGATCTAGACAGCAGACCAGGTGCAGATCCACTCAGGGAGATGCCCACGCATTAGTGCACGATATACTGCACTGGTAAATGCACTGGCCAAAGCCATGCCTGAGGTGGCTCACACAGCTTCCTTGGGGTGACACTAGGGATTTGCTTGGCCCCTTTTGTTTCGCTGATATCACAAGAGCAGAAGGGGAGAATTAGACTGACATTGATAACAGCCTGCCATACAGTTAGGGGAGAGAGTGATCATTTGTGTGCTGCTGGGTCTGCCCAATTTGGTCTTTGGATCTTCTGTTTTTTCCCCCGTGTGTTATTATTCATTCTATTTTTAGAAAATCTTGCAGAGAAGGAGCAAGTGGTTAAAAACACTAACTTGGAATAAAAAATGAGCAACAGCCTTGGGGCTGGATTTACAAGGACAGCTCAGGATACTAACAGCCATTTTATAAATCCAAATACAAATTTTCTAACTCTCTCCTCTCCCCTTACAGGAACCATTTAATGCTCTAATTTCTGGAGTTTTCACTGGTAAAGTTTGCCAGGTGCCATGGCACTTGACTTGCATAGGTAGACCTTCATTTGCAATTTGGTGACCTGACATCAAATCAGTTTCAGTGATAAATTTTCTCCCTTTCCCAGAGGAGGGGCTCCTACAGTCATACTGGGAACCTGCTTTCCCTCCACCTCCCTGCATCTTTGCACAAAATGCAGCCGAACACTCCTCCTCACTACACACCCTTTTACCACTTCTTCCAATAGTCCTTGAGATCAAGGCCCTGCTCTGTCCTTTTAGGGACAGAAACTCACAGCCAGATCTCCCCTCTTTCTGGAGATTTTCTACCACTGGCGTACTGTGCAAGTTAGAACGTAGCTGTCTCAGTCAATTCCATCAGTTATTTCCTATTTCCCAGAAGCCTTTTTCCGTTGCATTTGGATTTCAGTATTTACAGTCTAAGGGACCTAGACCCCAGTGCAGGTAAGGATCCAACCCCCGAAGGCTGCAGAATCAACTCTTTACAGCTTCTTGTTCCCTGAGACTTAATGAATATTTATGTCTTTATTGCAGCATGGAATAGCTCAGGTCCCATGAGCACAGCAAGCAGGGGAACATTTGATTTGTGAGCCTGAGATAGGGATCAGCAGTAGCAGAAATTCAGGTGCCATGGGGATTTCTGTTAAGGGGGGGAGAGCTCTGGTATCTGTGTAATTTAGGGACTGAGGAGGTCTGTAGGACAGCTTTTTTGGAAGTTAGTATGTAGGGCAGCAGATAAACACTTCCAGCACTGCAATGAATATAGTTCGAGAGGCTCCAGTAATATGCAATCCATACTCACATATTTTGGTTATTCAAAAAGGTTTTTACCTTTCCTGAAAATTAAGCACAAAGGGCTTAATTCTTGATGCTGCCTGATATAATTCTTGATAAGTATCACTGAAGCCAATCAGCAAAACAGCATTTCACATTTGCCTCTTTGAGAATGGGATTTATTACTTACATAACCAGATAATCATGTTGTCATCAGACTAATTCATATGCCTGCAGAAGGAACTATCTCTCTTGTTTTAATGTTGCTGTAACATTTCTTCCTTGGGCATCCACTATGTATCTAAAGGCTCCACAATTTACACAGAAAATAGAGAGCTTCTCTTTCTTTGCTGGTCTGTGGCTGATTTTACCTGTGCTCAGAATGCAATACTCAGTGTTTATTTTCTTGACATAAGGCAAGTAAGTCTAGCATCCTTTGCAGAATACCACAAGTACTGTATGGAAGGGTTCAACATCTCCCTTTTGGGCTGAATCTTTGCTTAATGCATAATGAATTTTAATATAAAATGTTTTCAGGAAGATGTTAAGACCAGAGTTCATTTTCCTTTGTGAGACCTCAGTGAGAGACAGCCTGCGTACTTCATAGGATAAGGTTTTGAGAGACACCTCTGCCTTATAGCTCACAGTCTAAAATATAGAATCATAGAATCATAGGTTAGGTTTGGAAAAGACCTTAAGATCATCTAGTTCCAACCCCCTGGCCATGGGCAGGGACACCTCCCACTAAACCATGTCACCCAAGGCTATATCCAACCTGGAATATGCAATGTCCTAGCTACAGATCCTGTGTTCTGTTTCCCTTGCATTCACTCAGCTCTTTGGACCTCTTAACATCCAGTCTGTGTCATTAAAGAGGAAAAAATGATTCATGTGGGGAAAAAAAAAGAAGGTATGGGAAAAAAGAAAGTTTAGATCATTGAGCTGATTTGCTTCACTATATTCCTAGCTGAGCCAATGTGAGTGACACAATGGGGCAGTGCTGCCAACATCAGTGGGATTCCCAGGGATGGGGGCTGCCCTAAGAACAGTGAGCTGTGAGCTTGCCCCATCTGCCTGTGAAGTATCACCCTTAGAGATGAGTAGATATCATTCCTCTGTGATCCACCCAACAAGGCAGAGGATGCTGCAGAGGATGCAACAAACTAGACCCAAATGCCTTAATTACAGCATACTACCATTGCATGTACCACAAAGCAATCCAGGACAGGAGAGAGAGAAGAGCCAAGATCTGATGCTAGCTGTAGCAGGGGAAAATGGACTGCTTTCCTTTTGTGTTTGAGCCTAATTATTGTACTGAGAGTCTGTCTTCACTGGTATCTTGGAGCTTTAGGGCTCTATGCTGAAAGAAGGATAAGTGCCAGTAGCAAAAGAACAGGATACTAAGTACCAGAACAACAAAAAACATCTTCATGAAGGCAGTGACCTGCAGGACTCTAATTAGCTCTGGTAGCAGCAGGACCCAGCTGTGATGTTGAACACAGATCTGAAGCTTGAAGAGATTCTGGCCAGCCACAAGCAGGATCCATAACTGTGCCAGAAGAGAAAGGAACAGAGGAAACTTCAGCCACAGTGACATGAAAGAGTGCTCAAAAGGTGTCTTGGGCTCTTGTGCCAGCTGGCTGTGTGGCTGCAGAGCCTAGGTACAGAGATTAATTTCTGGGAAATTTAAAGACATCTATGTTTAATATTAAAGCTTGTGTTTCATTTTCTCTACTTGCTACCCCAGCTGCACAACCAAACACAGAGGCTTCAGTGTTCTTTCCTATGACCTTCAATCATCTGTTGGAAAGTCATGCCATTAGAATGAAATCTGGAAAGTTAATTTCAGAAAATTCACTAAGTGAGATGAAGAAATGCCTGTGATGTATTGGCCCGTCTTTCCTTGAAGGTGAGATGGGTCACCCAAAAGGCAGATTTTTCCATCTTTCTGGCCTTACACTACAGTCTCTGTATTTTCTTGCATTCAAGAAGCCAATAATATTACTCTTGTAATGGGTATTCTGGGTCTCTTCATCGGATTCTTCTAGGCAATTCCAGGTCTGTTTTTCACTCGACTTCTAGTTTTGAATTGCATGGCAGGTTGCCTATTTCTTTGCTTTTGCACATTTCTGTTGCTTGACAAAGAATCCCATCCTAATCCCTTGAAGTTGCCCATGATTCTGCCATTAATCCCTAAAAAAAGAAAGGGTACAAAATGTACAGAGTCTCCCAGAACCAAGAGAAATAAGATCATAAAGAACATCAGTGCTAAATACAGTTATTTACCCATGCACTCCAAATGCATTTATAGGATACAAAATGGAGATGAGTTTAGGTTAGAAAGACAGCTTTGTCACTTTGCAGATGACAGGCCTTTAGACTCACAAGATAAATAAAACAATTCAAGCATGGCTTTACCACTCAACATACTTCTCCTTATGTTCTTACAAAAGCTTGGACAAATGTGTATTAATGTAAAAGGCACTTTCCTTCCTGTGATTATTTATGTAATCAGTAGGAAAAAATTCATGATGAACTAGACTCTGCGGGTCAGCCTCTGATCACTCTAATTTGAATGCTGGATGAAGAAAAAATGTCACAGGCAGCCAATATCCTGAAAAAGAGAAGATCTGCAGGGCCACTGACAAGGGACTGGCAGTGAGCTGTCACAGTAGATTTTGCTGGTTATTTGCTGCTTTTCTCTCTGTGTATCATCTGGTCTTTTGCCCCTGAATTACTTGCTTAGGCTCCCCTGCATGCAAGACAGATGCTTAATTTGTGAATACCAACAGGAGTCATGTACAAAATAGACGCTGAACTGCTCAGACCTGTTTAAACTAAGAAACTTCTGGGCATGTCTGAAAATACATTAGTTGCCTCAGGAACATGGGTGCTTGAGGCTGTGATGCTGTCAGATTTTTAGATGCCACCAGGTTTCATGAAGGAATGGTTTTGGGGTACCACCCTTTTTATGTGGTAAGCCTTAAAAAGATTTCATTGTGGTGTGGGCCCATAAGTTCTTGATATTTCTGTGCAATTCACAGGGGATAACCTGCACTTTGCAACTCCACAGTTTTGCTGGCTTTTCAGTTAGGGTTACAGAGATACGCATTTGAGCTCCTTCTGCTCCTGAGTGTTGCATGGGGAGCTGAGATGACAAACTTAAGGGTGGCCATTCCTTTGTGCGGCAGGGTGTTCAGGTGCAAGGCTGCACCAGTGCTTTCAATGACAGAAAGCACAAATGCATTACTTTTTGGTTAGCACAAAAGTAAATGAATCCAAAGTGGCCACAGCAGCCTATATATTCATTATTTGCCCAGTGATAATATACAAACCCACCTTCATGTTCTTCTGTCCTAGAATGTTTTGTATTCGAAAAGACCTTTAAAGGTCATCTTCTTCAATCCCCCCTGCAGTGAGCAGGGAAATCTTCAACTAGATCTGCTTGCCCAAATAACTGTCTAGCCTTGAATATTTTCAGGGATGGGGCATCGACCACCTCTCTGAGCAGTCTGTGCCAGTGCTTCTCTACTCTCTTCGTAAAAAATTCTGTCATTTTATCTAATCTGAGTCTCTCCTCTTTAAGCTTAAAATCATAACATCTTGTCCTAACACAACAGGCCTTGCTAAAATGTCCTCATCTTTCTTATAACCCCTCTTTAAGTACTGAAATGCTGCAATAAGGTACCTTCGAAGCTTTCTCTTCTCCAGCCTGAACAACCCCAGCTCTCTGTTTTCACTTGTAGGATAAGTATTTCATTCCTCTGATCATTTTTGTGGCTTTGCTCTCTATCCCGCTGCAAAAGGTCCATGCCTTTCTTGTACTGAAGACTCAAGAGCTGAATGCTCCAGGTGGGGTCTCATGAGAGTGGGAGTATTACCCCCTTCAACCTGCCTGACATGCTTATTTTATGCAGCCCAGGATACAGTTCTATGATCAAGCTGATTGTGGTATTGATGCTTTCTGTCCTGAAGCTTTCCCCATCTGGAGCAGCACTAAGGTATGATAGTATTAGAACTTCACAGGATCCTTGCAGTTCAGGAAAAAACATTTTATTGGCACTCCTCAAAGGGAAGTAGTCAACAGCTTGATAGTCAGCTCGTGGCTGGCCATGAGGGAGCAGAATATCTGGGATACTGTGTCAGATTTGGGTTCCCAGATGAAAAAGGATAGGAAAAAAATGCACTAGTTCTAATGGAGATCAACCCAAATAGCATGAAGTTGGACTGCATGGTTCACAAGGAGAAGCTGAGGGAGGTGCCTCAGTTCTGTGGAGAGAGAAGGCTAATGGATAAACTTGTAACTGAAAGGAATTGATAGGGAGCTACAAAGATGGAAAGCACTCTTCTTGGTGGTGCCAGGCAGTAAAAGAAGGAAAAAGACCACAGAATGCAATTTGGGATTTCATTTTGGGTAACAAGAAAATATGTTTTAGTAGGAGGGCGCAGCTGTGAAGAGCTTATCAGAAGTGTTGTGCAAGCTTCATTTTTTGAGGTTTGTGATTGTCATCTACACAAAGCCATGAAACTGGTCCTGTGTGGGTGATAGCCCATCTGAGTGGAAAGATGGAGATTAGGCACCTCCAGATGCCCACTCCAACCAACACTTTTGTGATTTAAACAATTCTCGGCATTTCTTTAGCTATTATCTGTAGTACATATGCAGTTCCAGGCTTCTGAAACAAGTCTGAGTCAGACCAGGAAACTAAACTAAAAAAAGAAAAGCCATGAGAACAAAAGTTTTTCTCTAAAAGACAATGTACCAGAAGACTAGAAAAATTTTATTCATAGGCTAGTGGAAGACAAAGAGCTATGTTTGCCATTACATAGAATGGAATGACTATGAATCTCTTGTCATTGTACAAAGTGCTGGGGACAACTGCAGAAGGAACCTGCTGGAAGGAGACTCCACATGCTGAAGTGATGAAAAGATGCCTCTCTCTTGACACCAGAATAAAGTCTTTCTTACAGACACTGAGGAGCTATTGTGTATGGGGAGCCCCATACAGCTCTTGACAGTGGAAGTACTCTGGTTTAAAATGTTAGGAGAAGGAAATACCCTGAGGAAAGAAGTCAGTATTAATCTTACTGTTACTCTTTGGGAGTGAGCAATACTTAAGTCTCAGGCTTGCAGTCATTCAGGTAGCAATACTCTCCAATTTAGTCTGCAAAAAAGTCTACTGCCACACAGACACATATGCGAGCATCTACACCATCTTTCAAATACTTTCTAGTATTTACTACTTGCCAGTTACCTGTGATTCCTATATGGTTAACACATTCTTGATGTGTAGGCAAAAGTAGTATTTCCAGTTTTTGCTGTATGACAAGTCTTTGTATGGGCTGGCTGCAGCACAGAGAGGAAAGAGTGCACTACCATTTCACTTAATCCCATGCGCCAAACCAAAGCAGGAGATTGAAGCTATGGCTGGCATGCATCAGCGTGCATGGATTTGAAACCTAAAAAAGAAATAAACTTGTACATCTCCACGGATCTATTTAAATACAATATTTTATTCCATTCCATGTAGCTTTTTATACAGTCCTCATCACCATAGCAACACAGGTCCAGCTCTTCAATGGGTACTTAGGTATCCTTCAGCACCCAGATCTACCAGCTGGGTGGTAGTGCAGTCACAAAAACATCATGAAGCTTTCCCACACTGCTGTGTGTGTCCAAGGTGCCTGAATATAAGTGTTGTCCACGAGAATCTTGAGCTGCAACTCAAGCCAGAACAGGACTTGAAGACATATCCCTAAAGTGAGTATTTCCCCACTTGCCTCTCCAGTGAACTGGAAACAACCTGGGAGGATTGGTTAACTGGTCTGTGGTTCACTCAGCAGATGGACTAAGGACAAGTATGGCCATATATACTACCTGCCAATCTTTCCATCCTGGCAGCCCCACGCAGCTTGGTGGTTAAAGCACTGATGTATGACAGACAAGTTCAAATTGTACTCTGAATCACTTGAAGCAGAGAAGTACATATCCTTCTCCCACATCCTACCATAACCTTACTCCCAGTTCTCTCTGTCTGAATGAATATGCTGAAACAAAAATATTTCCTCTGGAGAACACGTTCCCCCCAGGGGAAAGGTTTGAATTTTGTCTCAAATGAAGCAAAACCAGGGAACTGAGATGGAGTTTCCTGCAGCACGAGATTAACAATCATCTGTCATGGTTTGGTTCTGTTATCTTTTTGTAAAGGGAGATACGTGTGCAGGGGGATTTTTAAAATACACATATTCCTGTGCATATAAATTGTGTACCTCTTTGCATGCTTCTACTTAGATGAATAGTGTGTGTATATTTAGCAGCACTGTACAGACACTGCATGAATAAAGGTTGTTCTGTACATTTTTAATTTCCGCTCTCTCTAAACACCTCAATCTATGTTGTATACAGTGATGTTTATGTTCAGGTAGTGTGCAAGTTTATTCATGCATGTGCCCTGTTTGATGGGGGAAGGGGATCTCCTTGGCACAATACTTATTAGTATCATCAATCATCAGGGGTGTCATTTCCAAACTCCCTTTCCCTTACCTAATTTGCTAAACCTAATTCTTTATCACACTACAAAGCCCAGCAAGAGAGATGGAAGTGATAATGAGAGGTGGCTTGCTCATCCATGCTCTACTGTACAGAGGCACTGTCAGCCTGGCATCTTCTAGAGGGATTTCCCAATTTCTTTCTCTTTCCATGTAGGGTGCTTTGTATCTCCTCAGCCCACAGCAATTAGCAGCCCATTGCATTCCTATTGCACTGTAGCTTTGTTGACGTCTGGTTCCTCAATGTGCTCTTTAGAGTTGCTGGAATCCCTAAGTCAAGCACCTTGCTTGTTCTCTCTGCTGGTGCTGTCTTGGTTTAGATACATTTACTAATTCATTCAGTTCAGGACACCTCCAAAATACACTTTATAAATCTCAACAACCTAAGACTATGCATTTTTTTCCCAAGTCCAGTACTAAATTAGCAAAAGACCTTTATCAAAAACTTGCCTTATTGAATTTGCCAGTCCTATTCTACTTGGGCAAATAATTGCATGTCTTTAAAAATTGGAGGGAGGAAAACAAACCATGAGTGGAATTTAAACTACTTGACTCAAGACTCCCTTTCCTGGCATAGACAGGGAGGACCAGAATTTCGTCCTATACATGCTGTCACTTCCATTCTATATGCAAGTTCTGTTCATGTCAATGAATTTAACTCACTAGAAGTCATTGATTTCCCAGGCTTTATTCACAGGATTGTCCTACACATGGAGTCCTAATGGAATTAATGGATCTGCATCCTGCCCACATAGATTACAGCACTGGATTTGGGCTCAATTATTCATGGACATGACTTTCTTTCATCATTAGACCTTTAAAATACACAGCTGTTCCTCCCAGTTGTTATAAAGAATTTGCCATAGAAAGAAACTGGAAACATATGAAAACAGTAATGAGGCAGGTCAGGAGGCCTAGGTGGAAATGACCTTCAGAATCTCGTGCACATTAAGGAAAAAAAAAATACAAGCTCTGCTTTTCATAAGATGGGGAAGGTACGTCCAGTGCATAAAGCTTTTAACACTAACATAAAGAATCAGTGAAGCCTGACTCTTCTATTTGATGAGGAATGAGTAAGACTCAGAATACAAAGATGTCACCAATTAGCAACATCTCAGCTGGAAGTGTGAATATTTTTAGAAAAATGAACAAATGGGAGACTTATTTTAAAAAAGAAGAGATTTTAATCATATGGAGAAACATATTATGGGGAATGCTTTACAAAAATCCTTTGGGAATTTGCTAGTGCCATTAGGAATGGTACTTGACACTTTTTTTCCTTTTTTTGTTTTCACTTTGGACATCTATGATTTCCCCAGTGACAACCAAGTCCCATGAGCTAAACCATTTGGGACTCCCTTTTCAGATACTGTCATGATGACATTAGTCTTTGTAGGAGCAGAGGAAAGAACATTATGTGGATCAAGGCACACCGTACTGAAGTTTCACTAATCCCAAAATCTTTATACAAGTCCAGCAAAACAGACTTTGGGAAGTCGCCTCGGGAAGGACCTACTCAAAAGGTGAAAAGTCACATCAGTAACTTGGGCAGACAGCAGTCAGGATTTATCAGAAAATTGGAAGAGAATGTTTCTGACACAGAAGTTTGATAACAGGAGATGTATAGTGAAGGGTCTGCTTTGATTAAGGATTCACGGTGGTGCAACTTACCCACTATGTCTGTCCCCTTGATGTAAGCAGGCAGATGCTGCATTACTTGAATGTCCCATGTACAGCAGCAAGAAGCCCAACCATGAACTGAGCTGTTTGTTCAGAGGCCCTGAGACCCCAAAGACTGATTTCCTTTACAGAGGAGGTACCTGTTTGCTCAGCTTCCTAACTGAAAGCCATGTTCAGTCAGCCATAGCTATAAATAAATGCTTAAACAATGCTATTCAAGATTGTAAAAGCTCTTCTGAGCAGGTGTTGACTACTACACTACCCAATGTTCCTTACTCTATTCTTGGTTGGCTTTTGAGCACCTCTAAAATTTATTTTCCAAGGAAGATATAAAAACCTTAAAGGGTAGAAAATTGCAGTATTCTTATTTGAGAACTATCAGACATAAAGGGGAATCTGTGCTTGATACAGCCTAGACCTTTATAGTGAATTGTGCTCTGATCTTGTCATTTATTTCACACCCAAAGGGATCATGCAGACGCTGATGCCCAGGGACAGGTACTATCTTGTGTCCCACTGGATGGCCCACAAATTAGCTTGACTCATTTTCTAAGAACTGTAAGTATCTAATGGAAATGGCTTTTACGCAGGGATGCTACAAGGAACAAAGTAAGACTTTGACACTGAAATTGGAAATTGCTGGTCAATGCTTGTTTGCCTTCCCAGAGCCTGAACTATAAATCTCTTCCCCACAGTAAATGCTCCTCTATTAAGATTGTCTGAGAAGTGTGAGTATTTTGTTAGCCTTTTGTAGCAGACCAGTAGAGAAAAGACTCATAAAATAAATTGTAAGTAAGTGTAAAATTAAATGTGATTAGACACAGTGAGTAAGCCACAATTACTGCATATTCCCTGCAGGTTGGGAGAAGTCCTTTTCCTCCTTTACACCCTAAAGCTGTCATGTTGGTTGTGTCCAGCTCTTTGCCTCACTGACACATGTTGTACAGCTACTCCCTACAGGAGCTGAAGGACTTGCAACTTGAGCTCACACGTTTTGGCAGCTAAACTTGCCTCCATGTATGTGCCACATTACAGCACCTGTCACACAACAACAAGGCAGCAATTTCTCTGATGCAAAGTCAGCTGATTGCTATGACAAAACATGGGTTTTGTTTGAATGCTATTTTGAGGCTAATTTATATCTCTTGCACCAATATATCTGAGGAAACATCAACTGAGATTTGTTTTAAGCTCCATGTCTGAGAGGACCTTCACTAATGGGTTGACCATTCCATTTTATCTAATGTTTCTATAGATCCTATCAATATGACATGAGTTAGCTCTCTTGAAGTTATCTTATTCCCTAGATACATCAGGAATAGCCGTACATATAATCTGCTATGAGAAAAAACATTTGAGATCATTTTAGTGGGTGATGTGACCATTTTCTTTCACATGCCTATCAAAGGCAAGGGAGCAAGACCTTTTAACTTATTTAGACCATAACAATCAGCTGCAAAGATAGATAAAGCTTTTATCCTCTATGGGTAGGCTTTCATTCCACAAAAGCAGGAGGAAGTTGGCCAGGTCTCAGGTTTTTACAGTCTGTAGAATTCTTAAGAAGTCACCAGTTATTGCAGGGCTAAATCTTTCCTCTGTACTCTGAAATTGAAAAATATTACCCTTCATGGCAGAGAATTTTTTGACAGGTAAATACTTTATGATTCATATTTGACTTTCATCAATCACAGTAAAAGTCAGGTAAGGCCAGTTAATTTACCAGTAAGGCCTGGTAAATTGTCTCAACAAGTCTGCAAGGCTAAATGTTTCTGCTATTGTACTTAGGTAACTGCCAGAGCCACATACAATTGGATAGCTCGTACTAAGAAAAGATATTGTTACTTTTGCAAATCCACCAAGTCATACACTGAGGTTCCACTCAAGCGAGGACAGTTATGAAGGCAGTTGTCACAGTCCTCCTGCTGCTCAAAGAGCTGTGTAAAGATTTTGGCTGAGGAGGCAGCTGTATGCTGGGTTAAAACACCAGCAATTTTCACCTTGGTGTAAGGTTTAGTGGAACTCATTGCTTTTAATTTGCAGCTTTGAGAAGTGTAACCATCTATGTTTTATAGATTTTTCTTTCCTATGAGGGAACTCATCAACTTTGATCACTGTAACTATTGATTCTCTGTATTAAGGGATTGGTGAAACAGATTAGCCACAATAGCATGCTAATTAAGACCATGCTTCAGCTTTCCAAAATTACTCTCTTTTTACAAAAAGCTGATGAACTGACTGGCATTAAACACCATACAAGCCAAGGAGCCAGAAAGTAGAAGTCACAAGGGAAATCATCCACATACCCAAGAGAAGGATAGGAGACAATGCAATCTTGTTTTCACAATGTCTTTTGTGGGGTTGTATCCAAACATTTAGTGGTGCTAACAGGATATTTCTCACAGACAAAGCACTGTCAGATCTTAAGCCAGGTTGAGACTGGATTTGCTAAGTGTGCAAATCCCAGGATGAGGAGTCAAGACTAGGAATGGGACCTTGTCCTACACAAAGTTGTTCTGCTAAACAAGCCCAGACTGACAGACTGGGAGCCTCTTCAGGTTTTCTAAAGTACCTTCAAGCTAAATCAACCTTCTGGCTCCTTCTGTCCTTGGCTTTCATCTGTCAACCTTTGGAACAGACTCTTGCAGTGGGTTTGTGGCTGGTACAGAAGCTGCTAATCTCAGCTGGGGACATTTTGGCTGCCCTTGGGTAAATTACTGTTTCCAACTGAAAGGAAAATGCAAATGTCTTGTGTGTTGTATTCTCCCACTTTGGTGCTCCCAGACCTCTGCTGCGGAGGAAGGACCCTCTGCCTACCTTTCACTCCAGCTCTGCTCTGCTTTTCCCAAGACCTATTTTCCACTTCACTCTCACAGATTACTTTTTTCTCAGAGGCTGAAAACCTCAGTGTCAGCTCAGCTTGCATTAGTGTCAGAGAAGTATCTTTTGGCAGTTTACAAAAGAAAAAATGTAAAGTTAAGCATTCTTTAATGTGAAATGTGATAGAGTGCCTATTCTGAGCTTCTCTGGGAGGCCTGAGGCTCCAGCTACCTGAAAAAGCTGATAAAAGCTAATGTCATCTGGTGACTCAGCTGCTCTCTACCATAGCTCTGGTCTTGATTTGAGTGGGAGACTCACAAAGTACATGAAGTCTGTTTCTTTTTTTCCTCAGTCTTCACTAACAACCTCTCTCCCCACGCCTCTCAAGTGAATGGACTGCAAGGCAGGGACTTCTCTACTGTAAGAGAAGATCAGGTTCATGACCACCTGAGGAACCTGAATATACCTAAGTCTATGAGGCCTGATAGGATTCATCCCTGAGTCCTGACGGAATTGTCTGATGTAGTTACCAAGCCTTTTTCCATAATATTTGAAAAGTCATGGCAGCCAGGTGAAGGGAAACATTGCACCCAATTTTAACAGGCAAAAAGGAGTACCCTGGGAACTACTGACCTGTCATCCTTACATCTGTGCCTGGGAAGATCATAAAACAGATCCTCCTAGAAGCCATGCTAAGGCATATGGAGGACAAGGAGGTGATTAGAGACAGCAAGCATGGATCCACCAAGGGGAAGTCCTTCCTGATTAACCTAGTGGCCTTCTGTGGTGAGCTGACTACATTGGTAGACAAGGGAAGAACTCTGGATGTTATCTATCTGGAATTATGTAAGGCCTCTGACATAGCCTCCTACAACATGCCTCTTTCTAAATTGGGAAAGTACAGGCTTAATGGGTGGGCTGTTCTG
The DNA here is from genome assembly GCA_032466535.1 of Forpus xanthops. Taxonomy (NCBI): domain Eukaryota; kingdom Metazoa; phylum Chordata; class Aves; order Psittaciformes; family Psittacidae; genus Forpus; species Forpus xanthops. Next base: position 11,120 of record JASSUY010021448.1, on the reverse strand, counting down.
TGATTGGTGACAGCCAACATAGCTTCACTAAAGCCAAAGCACGTCTGACAAAAATTATGACTTTTTATGATGTGGTATTGGTGGATAAGGAAAGAGTGACTGATACTATCAATCTGGACTTGTGCAAAACATTTGACACTGTCCCACACAGCATCCTCATCCCTAAACTGGACAGACATGAAATTGACTGATGGACCACTCTGGATAAGGAATTAGCTGGATGCTTGCATTGAAAGAGCTGCAAGCATCAAGCAGTTAAAGGCTTGAAGTGAAAGTGAAGACCAGCAGTCTCTTGTCCCTTATAGCATCATGCAAGCCAGAATGTGGGCTGGATTTCCAGAAAGAAATATTGTCAGAGCAACTCTTCAGAGTCATGGACATGCTTATAACCATTTAATCACATTTTAATTTGGGTGTTGAAAAATTGAGGAGCATGATGTATACAGCTTTAGAATACTGTTTAAAAACATGTCTCTCCCAGTAGATGGAAGCATACAAAATGCAGATACTTTTTAGAAGAAGCCTCAATTTTATTATTGCTATGATTCCCACTTTCAACATTTTCTGGAAGGAAGAGGGATATTTGGTTCAGAGGTTATTTTAGCTGATTCTACCCAGTTTGAACTGAATTCCTCCCACCCCTGGCCAAAAACCTTTCTTCATAAAGACAGCTTTTACTTGTTTCCAAGCGCTGAGAAGAGGGTCCAATAAACCCCTCTTCCGGTTCTTCCCAGAAATAAAAAAAACCCCAACATTTAAGCTGTCATTCAGGTCTGCCTTCATCAATTCTATTTCAGTGTGGTTCATATGATCACGCCTGCCTTTGCAACAGCAAGGAATCTCAGTGGGATGGAGCAGCTTAATCGATCAGCAATCCTGGTCACCCAGAAAGCATGTTAATTGGCCTCAGTACTTGAAGTATGTGACACCACCTGACCTAACCATTGGAGCTGGAGAAGTCAATAAAAAAGAGGAGAAATGCAGATGGAGAAAAAAAAGACACAATTCTATACAACAAGCTGTAAGCATCATTCCTGAAACTAGTAGTGGTATATAGAAAAGCAAAGTCAAGTGTTCACTGGATAAGGCTCAGGAAAGGTAAGAGCCAGAATAATTTTATGTTTTCAGTTTCACCTTTTAGTCTTCCATTGCATATATCTGATAGATCTTAGCAATTTGTCAGCAAGAGCCTAACTGAATCTGTGAAATTATTCATTCTTCCACTTTAATAACCTAATATTGCAGCTTGCCTTGCCCCTGTGCTCTCCTGGGGATAGACTGAGTCTGGTGAAGCCAGCGTGACCTGGTCAGAGAATGGGCAGGGACGTGCCAAGGCTCATCTTCCTCTGAGAGAGGAGCAGCCTTCACATTCAGCATCTCTGTTAAGTGCTGCAGGTGAGACCTCAGCTCCATCCGTGGCAATGGGAGGTTTGCTTAGCCACAGGGTCCAGCATTTACCTCCAATCACTGTTGACCTAGTAACTTCAGGCTCCTAATTTAGGGCTGTAATTTAGATAAATGAAGAAGTTGGCGCAAATACCTCCCATGGTGCCTGCAGTATTAGCCATCAGCAATGGCTGGGTGAGGGTTGAAGGAGAGTGGATTGCTTTCAAGGGCAGGGCAGTGTCCTTTTAGCCTTATTAAAAGTGGTCCTGTCTCTGTGTTGCAGATGAAAGACTTCGGTCCCTGGAGCTGGCAGGGGTGACTTTCCAAGCCTTGACTGCAAAGGAATTAGCATTTTCAAGTACATGGTGTCGTGGTGAGTGCAGGGAAGTATTACCCTACATACACAGACAGGGTTTGAACATGTGGGTTTTTGGCAGGCAGAGGCTGGTGAGACAAGAGCCCAATATCCTAAACCTGTGTGGGGACAGAGGCCAGCCCTCTTGTGTAATATGACCGGGTAAGAATGGAACATTTAACTCCCCTTCTGTGGTGTCAGATAGGATTTGGAATAATAAAGCTCTTCATTCTGCCAGCTCTGAAGGCAGGAAGTGCTGTAGTGAATCGTAAACCTTCTCTTAAAGATTCAGAAAAAGGAGGAGATAGATAAACAGAAAATGCATCTGACACTCAGTGTATTAAAAGGAGGCTGCTGTAAAGGGTATCCTCCACTGCCTGTTGTGCTCATGGTGAAGCACTAGCACACCAGCAGTACTGGGCTGCACAAATACCCTCAAAAGAGGATGTCTGGAGGGGCAGGCACAGCACTGGCCTCATCTGCCGGGGCTGTGCCTGACCTGTTGGCAGGGCCAGCAACTCTGGGACCTTCCTGGGGAGGATGTAATGGGATAAACTCGTGCGGGCACTGCCTGGATTCTGGTCCATCCAGCAACCAGCTACGGGCATGAGCAACCTGTTGGTGTGTTTAATGCTTAATGCTGGCCTGTCCTGTTGGACAGGGCAGGTGACACACTATCCTGAGGTGTAGGAGAGGAAACCGGGGAACATATGTTAAACCCAGGCATGGAACTATTAGGACTGAGGCCCCAGGGATAAGGATGCTTAAAATGATATCTATCACAACCTTTTGAACACCCACTAGGGTTCTGAATTAACTTCTATTTTTTTGTCTTTAAGGCTGATAACAGAAACACAGAATGGTTTGAGTTGGAAGGATCCTTAATATCACCTGGTTCCACCCCTCTTGCCTTGGGCAGGGACACTTTCCACTAGATCAGGTTGCTCAAAGCTCCATCTAACATGGCCTTGAACATTGCCAGGGATGGGGCATCCACAGTTTCTTTGGGCAACTTGTTCCAGTGATAGGCAAAGTATTTGTGCTTAACTCCACAGCCACGAATCTCCTCAAAGGCTGAGGTGGTTTTGTGATTAAACATTTCTGGTAGGTGGTAATTTTTTCCCTCAGAACCCAGCAGGTGGTAAATCCATAGAATCCAGCCTGAATTTTTATGCAATGACAAGTAAAAATGGAGAATTTCTTACTCAAACCAGAAACTGTGGGGACTGGGCTAAAGACTTATTCTGGAGTAGCTGTGCCTTAGGAAAGGGTCCGTTGAATTAGGGGGCCCTGAAGGTGAAATTTTCAGTGATTCCTTTTCATCCATTTTTTCATCAAATTTTAGATATTTTTTTTTCAGTAGAAATGTGTCAAGTTTGCAGCTGACTTTCAAGGTATTTGGAAAGTGGTCTTTTTTCTTTCTATTTTCACAAAAAAAAAGTCCAATTTAAATTTTTCCAATTATTTTTTAAATTAGCTCCAGGAATCTTTAGAGCAACTCAAGTATCCTGACTTTGTATTTTGCACCCTGACTCACTCGGTGTAGCCATACAAGTGAGAAGGAAGAATCAGCTGCATATTGTGCCACTATCTACATCCAGATCTCAGTATTCAACAAAAGCCAACATCACCACCCCTATTTTATATATGGTACAATAAAGCTATTTGTTTATCCTTGAACTTCCATGAGGAAACCAGGACTTCGATTTTAGAACTTTGTCTTTAACCACCTCCCTTTTATTAATTTAAACATATCAAAACTCACCATTGAAAGATAAAAGAGAGCTTGCTTGGCAGACATGCAGGTTTGCAGTTGCCTACCAATTAGAACAACCTCATGTTGATGGAATATGTAGAAAGAACTGTCAGAAGAGGCATTGCTGACAGCCTCTCACTGCTGCAGGGACACCGGAATGGACAAAATGAGTCCCAGCTCCTAGTAGGGCCAAGATGGTAGTGAAGGAGTGGATGTCTCCACTCTATAGCTCACCAGAAGCTATAGATGCCCAACCATGAGTAAGTGAACATGTGCCTGGTGGGAGTGCTGTGACGCTATTTTATCCAGCACAAATGTCTGGAGGTACACTTACCCATCTGTTGGCTAAACACTTAGTTGTGCTTTCATTTTTATTTTCTCTGTTGTTATTGTTTATGTTTATATAGATCTGCAGGCAAGGTACAGTCCACAGTTGGAAAACCCCACTATGCTAGCAGAGAAGTTGTTAACATAGAGTCAGAAGTCACAGGCACAGTCCTATTAGTTGTGAATGTCCAACAAAGCACATTTTCAGAAAGAAACAAAACTTAGAACAATATTACCAGGAAGAAAGTTAAGGTGGCACTACAGACTCATGTTGCCCTTCAAGTGCCAGAAAGAGTTCAGAGACAGCTGAGCTATTGATGTTAAGTCAAATACGGAAGGAAAGTAGAGCAAGTTGTAGTAACTTGGCGGACAGGAAGGAGAACAGACATAAGGAAAAAGAGCAATAAAGTCTCCAGACCAGCCAGGTGAAAAGTGCAGACCTGTCTTGTCCATTCTTTTCCATAACTCACTTTTTCCCAGAGCCAACAAAAGTGGTCTGTACCACATCCTTTATCTGCTGTCCTTTCAGTGAGGAAGACAGGTTTTTTAAATAACAATAAAGCTTTCTATTTGTATTTTAATAAGGAAACATTTCTTTTTATCAGATTACCGAGCCTGTCATGATTCACCTCTGAGCCCTCCATTTGGCTAATGAATTTATGCCCCTTTCTCTAGGGAAAGATCTTGTCATTCACAAAACGATGCCATTATCAGCATATCTCAAGCTGAGGTGAGGCAGGGAAGGAAATCCCTGCTCAACTTCATTGGTGCTGGTCTCCACTTTCTCTTATGCTTGGTGCTGTAAGAGGGCAGGTCATTACCTAGCTCTGATGCTGCTCTGCTCAAGGGCTGCTGCCCTGTCTCAGAGACTTTGAGGTCAGGAGGGACAACAGAGTGCTATGAACCCCCCCTGCGCCTTTGTGCTTTCTCACATCAGGAGCTGCTTACTGTTACAGTGCAAAAATCTCCTTCATCGATTTAACTGGCACAAACCGAGTGGAGGAGGCTCCCCCATTCTTCACTTAAAGGTTGAACAAGGGTGAAATTCTGGCCAAAACATGGTGAAAAGAAGGCTTTACTTTGGTTGCAGGTGGGTCAGGAGATGATTGTGCATCTCTGGTGAGGATAGGATGCTAACCCATACAGTCACAACACCACTCAGGTGGCTTTGAACTTTGTTAAGGACAGGGTACCTTCCATCCCTGTCTAATTCTGAGCCATCTCACACTAGGGTAGCTTTTCAACTCTTTTTCAGGGCCCTAGAGGCACTGCCCACCACCAGCACTGTGATATCTGCAAACTTAAATTTCAAGGTGGCAGAAGAGCAAATGCTTTACAGCAGATAGGACAGTTTGGGAGCTGGAACACCTCCTGCTGTTGTTTTTATAGTCTAGGTAGAAAAGAAAAACAAAAGTAATGTTTATGCATTTAGTATGCATAATCCTCACACAAACTTAGCCTACATGTGGGCAATCCTCGATCAAAATTGTGTGCAGCCATCTGCCTAGCATGTCAGAGAGTTTGCGGGAACTGGGTCTACCAGCTGCCTGGTGGCAGTGCAACACTCCCATAAGAGATGCAGTTTCCCTAACCAAAGTCCTGGAAACCCTGGAGAATGCCAGCTTTCAAGGGAGACCTTAAAGCCCACAACCAGGAGAGAGCCCTTCCACATCTTGTGATGATTTCCTGCAAAAGAAGCTATTTCAGTAATGATGTCTTGCCTACCTAATGCTCAGCCTGTATTCTCCACTGGGAACATTATTTTTCCACTTTCACACACCAAACAATTCTGGGCTAAATAATTTACCAATGCTGATCTCTCTCTGCTGCTCTGAGAGGAAGCTGAAAGGATTGACTGGGACTACCACTTCATTTTTAGCTGGTTGGATTAGGGGAAGAAAATCCTACCCTCTATGCCCACATTACAGACTGAGGGTTAGGGAGCAGATGGGATGGGAAGAGAAAAGTGTGTAAGTGAATACTTATTAGAGGTTTTATAAACAAATCTGTTACTGAAATATTGCTGTTACCTGTTGTCTCCTGGAAAGTTTAACTTGGATTTAGGCATCAGGCAATCCTCGATCCTGGTTCTGGACAGTAGGAGTTTATCAAGATGCTGGTGCATCTATCCCTTGTGCCCAACCCTCCATATCTCACTGTACACTGAAGCAAAAATCATACACCTAATTAAACAACTTTCCCTGACTTAAAAAAACTATATTGAATGAGCTTTCAGATGCCAAAATTAAAAGCTATAATGGCATTTTCAGCCAGCATTAAATTGTTAATTGACATATATTAGAAATAATGTAACACATGTAGCATCAGCTATCTATTCAGAACAAACCTTTAAAATGTATGGTCCCAGTGACTCAGACTGCTCAGACCCAGCTAGACTTGTATATGTAGCTGCAGGAGTCTGTAAGAGTCTGCTTTAGGATGAGGAAAATAGCATCAGTTATGTATGGCAGGGCTGTTTGTGCCTGCCATTTACATAAGCCCCGCTTTTAGAGGACTGGAATTCACCAAGGAAAATTACGACAGCTTTTACAAGCCAGCATTTCGCTAAAAAGGATCTTTGTGGACATTTACGTGGTTTTGTGCATGTTAGATGTGTTGGCAAGTTACAGAAAAGCAAGCTTGGATGGATGCAGCAGAAGAGGTGTGAATGTCTCCCAGGGTAAATACCTACAGCACTGACAAAACACATGTTCTTTTTCTTACCAAGAACGTGATTACTAGAGACTGGAAATGCTCAAGGAGTGAAATGACAACACTGGCAAATCGCTACAAAGGTGTTCATCCACCCTGATCCTAGTGAATGTGATCATATAGGGTTACTGCTGCAACCTCTTTGTAGAGAAAGGACAAACATCATCCCTGGAGAGAGCGTTAACAGCAGCCTCAAGATTTCTGTTCTCATGCCTTACATCCTCATGTTAGAGGAGCACCAGCCTACACCCCATGTCCATCTCCATTTGGCATCTTGTCCTTGGCAGATCAGGGAGGTGGAAGTAAAGCAGGGTAGGAATTTGGCACAAATGAGATTCCAAGAAAGACATTGCATAGCCTGGTTCAGCAAACACAGCTATAACAAGATCTTTCAGAACAAAATACCAGAAAGTGCAAGAGCCAGCAGTGCATCAAAACCATTTTCTTTACCATCTCATTATCTCATCGTGTTGCTATATTGTCTTTACTCCCTCAGCCACAGACAGCAATAAAGAAGGTGATTTAATATCACTGTCACAACTTAATGGTTTATTGACAAAGCTCAGCATTTAGTGCTAAAACAGTAAGGGAGGCCAAATCCTAACTAGCAGCTTAGGAACACAGTTTGGCTTGGTTGCCTGTCTTGTGGGTCTTTGCAATGGAAGCGTAATTCATTTCAAACCAATTTGTTACTTCAGCTTCTACAATAACTTATTTTAAAAAACCCCAACTCAAACCAGAACAAAAAATATGGTCTTTACTTAGAACAAACAGTAGAACAGACAAAAAAGTCAATGCTAAAGACCTTTTGTTCTGTATGCATCATCTCGCTGAGTCAGGTCACTTACCCAGCTCCTTCAGCCATGCATGGCTAGACATGCCAGATGTTAAATTAATCTCCCTTTTCAAAGAGAGATGTGTATTTCTGCTCATGGAAAAAAAAATCTATAAATAATCAGAAGGTAATTCTGAAGAGAGTGGTGGTTTGTTTTTCCCCTTCAGCCACTCACAAAGCTTCCTTTCAGGCCTGGCAACGCTTTTATCAGGATTGCAAAACTGTGGGTCCGCTCGGCTTCTGCCCAACAGATTAGGTGTTGCATCAGTTACACAACCAGAACTGGTCTTGCTCATGCTCACTCTGTGTCATAATATCCGTATGCAGGAACAAACATTTCTAACTTGGACAACACAAATGAAATCTGCTGGAAAATGGATCAGATTTCCTGCATGAAGGAAATGGATGCCACATTTAGAAACAAGTGCTACTAGAACACTGCTGTTCAACAGTTTTTTTTTTTAAACATGAACTCAAAAGTCTAAATACCATGTTTTTGGCCACTTTTCCCTTTTTTCCCCTCTTGTGCTGGAAAGCAACAGTGCTTATGCTCCCACACAACGCTCTTAGCAGCTGTGAGGTATGCAAAGCCATTGAGCTCTACCCAGAATAAAAACTACTCTCCAGTCGTGCCCTGCTGTGGGTCATCACAGCACCTCATGCTGGGCTCAGTGTATGAGTGATGCTCTCTGCTGCTGAAGTCATAGCACTACCTTGAATCCAGTACTGAGAGATGTTGAAACAGGCATGAGGGTTTATAAAAAGTGCTGCCATCTGGGGAGTAGTGGGTTATTTCTGGGAAATTACCTCTCATACCTTAAAATCTGTTAGAAACTGTGGAATCCAACTGGTAATCGCATGACGTGAGATTCAGTTCCTTGAATGTAGGCATCCAACGTCATTTGAGGCACCTGAAGAGATCTAAGGCACCAGCATGGGGCTGGCAAACAAAATACAAGAATTTAGGCTCTCAGCCATTTGGCATGAGTGCTGGAGGCTAGGAAAGATACCCACAGCATCTGCAGTGACATCAAACACAAACATGCACAGCTTCCATGCATGCTACATTCCTAAGTGTCCACTACTGCAAATGACAACCTTGCTGGTAGAGCCTAGGCAGGGATTTGTCTGTCCAAGTGTGGGCACCTCATTTTGGGGAGCTGATTAACAATCAATCTGCATCAAGGAAAATTTCAGTTAGGTCTTAAAAAGATACTTTTCACAAAGATGACCCAGAGGAATCTGCACCTCTCAAAATCCATAAAACTTGTCTGGAAATGACCCTGAGCAATGTCCTTCAAGTGGTGTGCTGAGGTAGGGGTTGCACTAGCTGAGCTACATAGAGCTGTTTTAAAGTCCATTCAGTAGCTCTTCACTGATTCCAAAAGGATACCAAAGCTGTTTTAGTAGCATTTGTCTTACTCTATGAGCTCCATCCACCTCTTGTGCCTAGAACCTATGTAACTGACGGTGCAAAGTGCAGGGAGAAGCAACATATTTTTTGCTGGAGAAGATGTCTCAAAAGCCTACTAAGAGGCTTTGAAGGAATCAGTAGGCAAGCTGATGTGGGTGGTTTATTTGCTGTTTTGTATTTGGCTTTCCTAAATCCATTTAGCAAAGGCTGTCTCTTGCAGAAACTGAGCCGCCACTGGATTAGAGGGAAGGTTTTTGTGGGTTAATGAGTGATTAAAAGATAAGAGACAGGTGGTGAAGAAAGGGACAGTTTTTGCAGTGTAGCTGATTCCCCAGTATAAACAATGTGAAAAAGGTGGAGGGAATAGTGAGGTGGCAGAGTGTGAATGACATGTATTATCTAGGGTTATAAAAACAAAAGTAACACCAAATAAGTGTTATGGAGAGAACTTGTGATGATGCAGGACTGTGAAAATGGCAGATGAAATCACTGGTGATAAACACAAAGTCATGCACGTAATGTAATACACATCCCTAACAATAAAGATGCAATGGTGACCTCTGGGAGAGCTATTGCCCTAAAGAAAAGGATTTGGTATTGCTTCGAATGAAGGTGGTCTGTGAGACCTGCTGTGCTAAGTGCTCAGCAGTTGGAGAAGGGGGAAACAGTGTTAGAAATTCCAAAGGGAAAAATATAAAAATATCATTAAGTGACAGTGGGGCATAGCCTGGGCCTGTGCATCATAGAGCAAGCATAGGAGAAACAGAAATGAAGAAGGTAAGGTGAGGGATAGCAAAGGTGATCAGAGGCACAGGATAATTTCTTCCGAAGAGGAGAAATGAGCTTTCAGTGTGGAACAGGAAAAACTGAGATGGAATAGGATAAGGATGTCTACAAATTCATGATCTATAAAACCTGAAATTGCTTCCTTTTCTTTTTTTTTTTTTTTTTCCACAAGTGATACAGTGCAATTATGAGGGAATAAGTTTACAACGTCAAAAGGAAATGCTTCTCTACTAGCGTATAGTTAAATGTTGAAATTCCATGTTTCAGGGTATGGGGTGAATAGGGCAAAACACCTGATGGTAAAGTAGACATCCAAACCAGACCTGATAAATCAGACACTAAAAATGCTTATTTTCCTTCACAAAGCTAGCTTATGATGAGCTGCTCCTCTGTAGTACTCCATGCAAAAGCTACTCAGAAGTTCAAGACAAGTCCCACTTCCAACATCTGCCAGAAATGCTGGAATAAAACATTCCTGTACCTTTGAGAGCTGTGGCCAAAGGTTCTACAGGTTAGAATCAGGTGCAGGGCAACATATCAGTCATATAGCCCCAAACTTAGTTTAAGGCTGTATCTCCCATTGACAGTATGGTCATCCATGTGGAGTCTTTTTTCTGTATTGCTGATTTATCCATATTTAGGTCATAACACAGGTGTGTACTCAAGGGGAGAAATCAACTTTTGGCTTAACTCCACTGCAGTAAGAATTTCCTTAAGAATGCAGTTGTCCAAGCACACAGTGTGCAGGTCGTATCATTAAACCAAGAATAAACTGAACCTACTGCTTACTCCTCCCTATAAGTGTACAGTCCTTTGCATTTCTTCAGGATGCAAAACAGAACCACCAATCTCATCAGCCACACTGAAGTTTTACAGCAAATTCTAAAAGCCAGTCTTACTTATGTGCCTGGAAAAATCTTGGAGCAGATTACCCTGGAAATCATGCTAAGGCACATGAAAAACAACAAGGTGCTTGGTGACAGACAGCATGGCTTCACTAGGGGGAAATCCTGCCTGACCAATCTGGTGGCCTTCTATGATGGGGCTACAGAACTGATGGATACAGGCAAAGCAGTTGATATCATCTACCTAGACTTGTACAAAGCATTTGACACTGTTGCACATGACATCCTTGTCTCTAAATTGGAGAGACATCAATTTGATAGGTGGACCACTTGGTGGATAAAGGACTGGCTTGGATAGCTGCATGCAAAGAGTAGTACTCAATGGCTCAATGTCCAGCTGGAGACCAGTAACGAGTGGTGTCCCTCAGGGATCGGTGTTGAGACTGATCCTGTTCAACATCTTTGCTGGTGACAAGGACAGTGGGATTGAATGCGCCTTCAACAAGTTTGCTGATGACACCAAGCTGTGTTTTTTGGTTGATACGTTGGAGGGAAGGAATGCCATCCAGAGGGACCTTAACACGCTTGTGAGGTGGGCTGATGCCAACCTGATGAAGTTTAACCATGCCAAGTGCAAGGTCCTACACCAGGGTCAGAGCAATCCCAGGCACAGCTACAGGTTGGGCAGAGAAGAGATTCAGAGC
>JASSUY010021447.1:0-12695 GCA_032466535.1 Forpus xanthops | reverse complement strand
TACCAATTAAATGCTGACACGCTGCCGCGGTTTCCTATATAAGCACAGCACTTGTACCCATTAAACAGAGCATTCACGATAACTCCATGAGTGGTGTGACTGACTCTCACTCACAGCGACACTCCATCACTGGCAGTGTTCAAGGCCGGGTTGGACGTAGCCTTGGGTGGCATGGTTTAGCAGGAGGTGTCTCTGCCCATAGCAGGGGGGCTGGAACTAGATGATCTTAATGTCCTTTCCAACTTTAACTATTCTATGATTCTATGATTCTATTCCAGTACCTATGTTATTTTGCACTGCTGCAGCTTCTTTAAATCTAGCATATGACTTGCAGCAAGTGTGCAGTAGTGCCATTCAGTACACAGATCATCACTACTCAGGAAAGCCAAAATGGGCTTCTGTCCTGCTTCCAAGTTGCGTGTGACAAAATCCTCATAAAATGACATAGCTCACTGAGACCTTGGAAAAACATATTCACATTGCAAACATTAGCTATCTCAGTAAAAATGGCACTCCTCCTGGCAAAGAGGCAAGGGACTGGATGGACATGCACTTGAATTATTCTTTGTTGATACTGGATAGCCAAGCAATAATGCTTTCTTTTACTAGAGTACCAGGAGTCAGGAGAGACTAAGATCATCAGGACATCCCCATCTCTTCTTCTGATAAATCACACCTTTGAATAAAATTTTGTGGTGAAGAAGAACAACTGGTTCAAGGTGTCACTCACCCAACATTAGAGTAATGTTCCTTTCATGCAGAATAGCTTTGTTTGGTGACTGAATGGAGGAATCTTCCTCAAAGCTCTCTCTGGGAAAGCCCTTGCAGCGAGGGGTTCCTGCAGCCTAGAGTCTCAAGACACAGTCAATTTGATCTGCACCACTCTTCTCCTCAGGAAATGAAGATTTTTTGCAGTGGCTCCCTCATGGAGAAGGGACTGGAATGACCAATAACACATCAAACTTAGAATATAATTATTTGATCTAACCTCCTGTTCATAATTTGACAAGCTTTTTTTAAAGAATAAGACTCCCATAGCAACCAACCAATAAAAGTAGATCTTTGTAGAACGGGGAATGAAGAAAGGAAGGCCTGGGGAAGAGGGGATTCTGACATAAATGAGAGATTTTGTATTTATTTTCTAAATTTTTGATATACTCTGCAAAGTGATGGGCATAGTTTCATACTTCAAAAATAAATAATAAACCATGTAGGCAGTTTTGTAGATGATCAGACGTATGGTATGAGAGAGAGATGACAGGGAGAAACGCACTGATCATGATGAGTCTTTCTTGTTGATAGAAGCTGGCTATTGGCAATAAATAGATGTATCTCTGGATAAATGGTTAGCACCAACATATTTCACTAGTATTGAATTTACATATTGTTATCTGAATTTCTTGTATATGTTTGTCTTTGTTTTTAGGGATAGGTCCTCTTGGAAATAATTTCGTTTTTTCTTAGTGTTACTTCTTAGAGTAGGGGAAAGACGAGTCATTTGGCACCTTAACCTTTTCCAAATAGATGAACAACTCAGCCTTCCCATTCTACCAGGGTGTCAAAGAAGGGGCAGGAGAAGGGAAAGTTATGAGGCAGAAAGTGGAAAGTTGGTAGGGGTGGAAAAAATGACTTAGCATAACTGATGTGGTAGAAAAGAGAAAGAGATGCATTTCTTTAATAGAAGGGAGAAAGCAAAGAAGTTGAAATAATCTGATGTTAGAGTTTAGTATTATAATTTTGGTAAGGTATTCAGACACATGGTGATGAGCGCAGCTGAAATATCTAGGCACTCTGGGGTAGAATATATTAAGTAAAAAAGGATAATTAAAATAGAACTTATTTAGATGAGGGATGATGTCTCAGTTCCTATGCAAATGAGCATAGTTAAAGGATCACTTGTTTTTTATGAAAATAAGTATTGAAAGTTTGATGAGAAACTTGGGAAAGAAGCATTCTTGAAGTTAAAGCAAATGCAATCTCTATATGCAAATGAAATAAATTAATTTTAGCAGTCATGTATGAGTGTAAATGAGAAAATCAATGATTTTCAAAATCCAGTAATTTGATGGCCATTAGTCTCATTAGACATTCTTTTTAAAGCTTAATTATTCAAAAAATACAGCCCAACTGAAGTGTGGTTTAGAAAGGATACGTTCTTAAATTAATTACAGTAGTGATTTTTCCCTGTAGCGTGAAGATACAGTGCCAGTGCATGACTTTGTGGAGAGATAGAAATGTGTTTTTTTTTGGACTTGGGTCTTTATTTCAGTAAAGAGTCCACGGAAATTCTACAGATCACCTAAGTACCTATGTAGAAGCATCTGAGTAGTCTCACTGAAGCCTATGGTGAACGTATTGTTCATACCTCACATGAATTTTATGGACACGCATGGGCTTGATGAAGAGTCCAAGCTGAGCAGGGTGGTGAACCTGTTCAGAGAGCCAGTCAAAAGTCATTGCTTGCCCTGGGGCTGCATCTTCTCAGCAGTGGCTTGTACCTTCCCTCGGCTACCTCTGAGGGAGGAACTTCTGCTCATCATCTTCAAAACAGCCTCCTGGCTGCAGCACATACTCAGGAAATGGTGCAGTGAGGTTTTTGTTCTTTGTCAGTCACAAAGAGATTTCAACAGATTATGACTGTAAATTTGATCTTTTTGAGAATTTTCTGTGAATTTGATGAGCTATAAAGACCTCTTGAGTCCTAAATAGCACAGTATCTATTCAAGATGGGATTTACTGCTTGCATCACTTACATCTATAAACAGAATAGCACCAGGGCCTCTTTTATGAACAGGGGGTCCCCATCTGATTTAGCTGAGTGGGTCATATTGAACACAGTTACCATCTAGGACAGGTGGCTGCATATAGGCTTACTGTTGGAGATGGGCCTTGGCCTTTGCTAACTCCAGAACTGTGTCAGCTCCCAACTGAGAATTGTTGAATGAATTTTGTCTGGCTCAGGCCATTCTTAAAATTTACCAGTATAGATGATGAAATTGATATCCTTGGGAGAGACCATGACACTGTTTCATTTACTAGTGTTTGTGAACTTTACTAAATAAATTATTCCAAAATCCCAAACATTTTAATACATTTCTTGTAGTAAGAAGTATGATTATCTGTATTCCTAACTACATTTCTTCACCTTGTTTGTGGATCCACCTTTTCTGAGGAGCATGTTGTGATAACTCACTCCACTACTGCAACACTTGATTATTGTCACTCCTTTGTCCTCCTCTTCTACTCCTTACAGATCTCCCTCTCACTTCTCCCCTCTCACTTCCAATTCAAAATTATCAAGATATAATGAAGTTGTACTTTCAGAGGGCGAATTAAACACAGCATGGCACCAGCTGAGATGAGGAGCTGCAGTGCGTGAACTTAAATCAAGCTGCAGTTTCCAAGCAATGTTCTTTGTACCATCACCAGAAAATTTGTTAACAGCAGCAAAGGCTTCAGGCAGATGTGCACATCATCGGAGGAAGTTGAGCCTTACTCAGTATCACTGTGTGACCCAGAAGTATAAGCACAAAAAAAAAAAAAAAAAAAAGAAAAAAGGTAAATTATTGCTTGTGAGTCACAAACGTGGCTTCAAAATTTTGTACTAAGATCTTCCAGGTGACAGCCAAATGAGGAGCAAAAGAGAAAGAGGCACAGTTGGGTAACTCACAACACTGGCATACATTTATGTAACACGATTGTAATGGCTTAGGGTTGCAGAGGGTTTAAAAAATAATTCTCTTCTATGCAAGGTGGCTGCTTTTCAGTAGCGGCATTATCATTTCATGCCTGTACTCTCTGCTTGGCAGAGGCATTTTTCAGACACTACTAGAGGTGCTTAAAAAAAGGAGGAATCAGTGCAACCCAGTGGATTTTACACTGGCCACAGTTTCAAAGATAATCCAAAATTTCAGCCCCTGTCATGGAACTGTTTCCCCCAGACCCTCTTTCTCATTTTTCCACTGCAAAGTCCTTGATATTCCATGACGTGAGCCAGCCTTGGCCCCTTGGCAGATGGCGAGGGCTGTGTGACCATGTGCACTGCACCAGTAATGGCTACACTGCTTCTGACCCCACATCTGATACCCTCCCTGCTCCTGCATGGCTGCTGGCCAAAGATCCTGCTCTCATCTGCCCATGGCATCTGGGGTGAAAGCAGCAGCTGTGTAGCAGTGCTGTAGGATGGTTTAGGATAGGAAGTAAATAATTTGTCCATCTGGCTCTGCAGCGTGAAGCTAGGAAATAAAAGATCTTTTTCCAAATAAAATCAAGTCAGCTAACCAGGTGAAAGCCTTTCGAAGTTGTTCATGATGCTTTCTGTCATTGAAAGCAGTGGGAATTTTGCTTTTGTCTTCTGTGCCAGAATGTTGAGAGATAGGACAGACATAGGATTCTTTAAGTTAGTATCTGCTTGCAGGTTACTTGACTCTGTCTTCTGCGGAAGGATGTGTCATGTGCTACACGTTCTGGATTGCTCATTTAGTGAAAAGTTTGCTGCAGCTGAGACAGTGGCTTTTTCAAAAAAGAGAATTAAATTGAAGTGAAATATCTTTCACCTGTGATTCTTGCAGGGGTGATGCCACTGGAATATATTTCTGGAGTGCAGAGCGTCCCAGAGCTCCAGGGACACTCCATATGTGCCACCATGTGGCCCTGCCACCGCAGGAGAGGTGTGACAGCAGCATTTCTTTAGTCATCCACAGCAGAGCAACAGAGCACTTTGCAAATGTCCTAAAGACAGAGAGTGTGTCTCTGTTAGTGACCTACCTAGCAGCAACAGCAGCAGAAGGATTTCAAGGCTCAGCTTTTTTCCACAGCTCTGCTCCTAATAAATGATTAAACTCTGCACTTGATGGTAAGTGCTGATGAAATTTAAATGGGTTGCAGTGCCCAAGCTTGACTTTTCCTCCTTTTTGGAAGCAATGCTTAAGACAGGCTTATAAAACCTGAAGAAAGGCAGCTGTGACTAATTCTTGGCTGCAGTTGGGGGAAGAGAGAAGGGAGGCATAAAGGGCAAAAAGGGTTTCCTTGAGCACTCACTCTGTCTGCTTGGGCTGTTGAGACTAGACAAAGTGACTGCATGGCTCATTACAATTAGGTCTACAAAGAGCCCCAGGTACATGGCCTGATAGTTATATGAACTAATAATATAAATCATAAAGTTAAATAGCATGAGTTCATTCTGCAAATGATTTTGGGACATAGTTTACAGGAAAGACACAACACAAAGAAAAATTGTATTGCATGGTATGTCTTTATGAGTTTTTGTACTTTAATATGATATTAAATTCATATTAATAGGTGCCATTTTTATGAAGAAATTTATAGCCAAATATGGCAACTTCTTTGCTGCAAGAGCTACATAGAGAAAAGTAAATTTGACCACTGTTTTTGAAAAATTTGTGTGGATATTTTGGTGTGAAGCAGTGAATTGCTTAAACTCGAGAGCTTTTATATTATTCACTTTTTTATTAGCCACTTTGTTGATGATCAGCTTTTCTGTGGCATCAGTAAAAGAATATAGGATCTGTCTATGGGCCAAAACGACATCTGTACATTTTTACTTGCATCAGCTGAAGAATGTGTAGCCTAGAGACACAATTAATATTAGGCTGGCCTCTTCCTCACATTAGCAGTCTCCTATGCATAGGTTTATATGCCATATGTGAAGGGCCAAATTAGTCCCACTTGGGTCACACTAGCCTTGAACACTTCAAGAACTAACACCACAACAGTGGCTGTTTGTAGAGATGTAATTTTGAATGGCTGAACTGGTATTTACCTGTAGAGGGATTTTTCCATTAAACATTCTGTGCAAAATGCTGGGATATAAAACACACAGAGATGCATTTGTTAGTGAAAATGTATCAAGATTAAATGCCTCTTCTGAGGCAAAATTTCTAGGTGTAAAGGCTGCTGCTATTTTCCTTCTTTGGTGTTGTAAAAAAGTACCTTAAACTGTATCTGCATACAGATGCGGGAAGTTGCCTGCTTTCTTCACTATGGCTTCAGCATGGTTCTTCAAGCACAAAACCACAGGTTTGCTACCTGACCTAAAGAGTCGGTGCCAGGACAACGTAACCAAATGCAGTTAGGCATGCAGAGATTGCTGGGGATGTGGTGAGTACCAGGGTCCGGCTGGGTAAGGGGTTATTTCCACTCCTGGCATTGCTACCCTTGCCAACCTTGCTATGGGACTGAAAGTGTAGAGGAACATAACTATGGGGAACATATTGCAGGCAATTAGATAAGGCACATGGGCATGTTACTTTATGTTGAGCAAAAAAAATCATAGCATCATAGAATCACTTAGGTTGGAAAAGACCCATAAGATCATTGAGTCCAACTGCAAACCTAACATTGCCAAGTCCACCACTAAACCATGTCCTTAAGTGCCACATCTGCATGTCTTTTAAATACCTCTAGGGATGGTGACTCAACCACTTCCCTGGGCAGCCTGTTCCAATGCTTGGCAACCCTTTTGGTGCAGAATTTTTCCCTGATATCCAATCCAAACCTCTGCTGTTGGCACTTAAGGTTGTTTCCTCTCCTTCCATCACTTGCTACCTAGGAAAAGAGACCAACCCCCACCTCACTACAATCTCCTTTCAGGTAGCTGTAGAGAACAATAAGGTCCTCCCTGAGCCTTCTCTTCTCCAGACTAAACAGCCCCAGTTCCCGCAGCTGTTCCTCATAAGACTTATTCTTCAGATCTTTCACCAGCTTCATTGCTTCTTGTCTGAACCTGCTCCAGCATCTCAATGTCTTTCTTGAACTGAAGGACCCAGGACCAAACATAGTAGTCAAGGTGTGGCCTCACCAGTGACAAGTATAGGGGGGCAATTGCTTCCTTAGTCTTGCTGGTCACACTATTTCTCACACACTCCAGGATGACATTGGCCTTCTTGACTACCACCTGCAGGCTCATATTCAGCCAAGATGATAAGATATGGAGGAAAGTGGGAGTTAGAAGTTGCACAACACAATATAATTTGTGCTGTCCTTCTTCTCCACTTTGCCTCTGAGCCAGAATTCATGGCCAGCTATGATGTGCTGTGATTGGAAGTGACAGAAAGCATCATGCCAGGAAGAACTGATACAAATTTGGGTGAAGTACTTTTGCATATGTGAGGGAGTACATGGGCTTTCCCACTGTTTGCATAAGAATGCAAGTGCGCCATTTTGATGAAACCCTTAAATACATTATTTTGATCATTAGGTGCATTATTTTGATATTTTGGAAGACAATTTAGAAAAGGTTTAGAAAAAATCACAAAGAAGGCAAGAAATATTTCTATTTTTATCTTTTGCTTTAAAAAATTAGTAATCTACATTATGTATTGTGCATGGTATTAAGATATTACAACTGTAATGGAGAAGAAGTTTTTTTTTTTAATTAAATCTATCGTGGAAATGGCTTAAAGAAACATAAATATTATAATTCTTATATAATAATTTTTTTTTATTATTTATTATTTGTTTAATTATTTGTTTGTGTAGCTGGATAGTGGGAGTATTTCTTAGTCTCTTTACTGCACAATTGCATGCCTTAAAGCCTGGATAATTTCCCAGCAGAATTTTATTTCTGACTTCCTTATTTTGGACTACATAACAATGGGATAATTGCAACATATGAGTAATACTTTTCATCTTAATTGACTGATATGTATGCAGTCTTTTGGTAGCTTTTTGCTTCATAGTATGTGTTTTTATATTTGCGATTCACACTTTTGTTTTTTATTAAAAATTATTGCAAAGGGACAATAATTTGAAGACCACTGTCATATGTCAAAACCACTTAATTTTTTTAAGCACTTGAAAACACTGCACACTAGTGAAGCAAGTCTGCAATGATATGTGTGGGACAATAACTGATCTCCTCCTAAGATATGATTAGAAATTGATTTGAAGTAAAACAAGGAGGATGGTAGAAAATGAAAAGTGGTGAGAGGAAAGTGAAAATGTGGAAATGAAAGTTATTCTTTTTAGGTCCATCATGTAGAACAGGTCTTTTAATATTAGAGAGAAAATGGCAAAAAAATTTACTCCAAAATTCATAGGAAGACATGCGAACATTTTTGTCATAGTGTAACATCCATTTCCTTATCCATTTAAATTAAATAGCTAGAGGTAATCACTATAGGGAGAAAGGTCGAATCACTGCCTTATGCTCTTGTTCTTTTCCATGATCAGTTCAATCATGTATTTATTCACCAAAGTCATTAGAAATGCAATGGTAAGCAGAAAGAGGAAATGGTCTCCATCTATCATCCCTTTTTTTTTTTAACAAGAAGAGGTAACAGACCATTTTAGTTACAGTGCATTAATGCTCATTACTGTCCTAATGAAGATTTGTGTTGCATTTCCAAGAACCTTGAAACTAATCTTCAATTTCCTTCTAGCTTTCAAAGAAACACCAGCTTTCACTTGACTTCAGTCCACTGGAGCAAGCAAAGAGGTATTAGTCTGACCATTATAAAACATAGTTTCATCAGGGAAATTAATAAGAAAAGCATGAGGTAACATGTAGTTATTTCATTGCTGTGTCTAAGTTCTGTGAGTTTGGCAAACAGTGACTGACTCAGTCCTTGTGCCCAGACTTTTTTCCTAGCAGCTGTATCTGTACAGCTTAACACATGGCTAGTATAAAACTATGACCTATTAAACAATTATCACATATTCAAGTGTATATGATTCTGGTATATTACAGCAACCAAATGGCCACTGCTCATCTTGCCTAAGCCAGATTTCTACAGAATCGGGATCAAGTTTTTTTCAAGTACCTTCATTCTTTCAGTGGAATGATCAGGCTGCAATGGGAAACCCCAAATCCTCTTGGCTGACAACTTTTCTTGATGTGTCACATGCCATTACAAAAACCCCAACCAAACACATCTCACAGTGAATAGAGCTTGGGAACTGGCCTCCCCTTGAGCAGCATTTGTGTTGTTTATCCCGTCCTGGTGAGATTAAGTTCCAAAGGAGAGCTGTATGCAGGGCACATTGCACGTCCCAGAAAGAAAAGCATGCCACAAAACCTGCTTTTCTGGTGCTCCACTGCATTGCTGTCTTGGGGCTGGACACAGCTAACACGCAGGCAAGTGGCTGCACTTTCACTTACTAATGTATTAGCACATTGTGTTAGCATTGTGTTAGCACATACAGAGCACACTGTCTTCTGTAAACTGTGGATTCAAGTTTTCACTTTGGTTTTGCAACCAGCAGAATTGGGTGTTTGTTAAAACTGAACACCTGTTTAAGTATTCTGCTCTATCAGACAGCCTCAAATGTCTGAGGCTCCCAACACATAATGAGTTACTTTCCCGAGCTTTGTATTAAGTACCTGTTGGAACACGTTCATCCATAGTAATTACTTGACATTTGAACACAAAGAATTCTAAAGAAAGGAAGTACCTTAGTAGACTTAGGAACATTCAAATGCATCCTAAGGAAAGACCAACATGAGTGGTGTTAGAAGAACTTTAGCTTTGTTGGCAGGGCTACTGGGAAATGAGGAAGCCCTTTATACTTGGAAACAAGCTTGCCAAACCATTTCCTTTGCGTATCTTGTTCTGCAGAAGTAACAGAATATTCCATTCCTGCATATTTTAATAATGCCAAGGGAAAAGGTGCATATGGAGTCAAGGAAAGCAGCCTTCTAACCAAGCTGTTGCTGCCTGTTCCCATGGTTTATGTGTAATATTGGTGACACACAATTCCTCCTTCCTGTGGAAAGGATATCTCTCACAAAGAGAAGTTCTGCTGCTCTCTAAAAGACTGACCTTTTTTACTGGTAGCGGCTTGGCAGGTGCTTGTTTTAGTTTTCAGATATGCAACTTGCAAAAATTAAAATGGGCTCTAGGGATTGACCATCGTTCTATTTTACATCTGCTTTCATGAGCACAGCTGAGATCCTTTCCAACCCTAACTATTCTATGATTCTATGATTCTATGTTGGTAGGAATGAGAGAGGAAAATTGGGATCTGAGTTTCCACTTTTTACTATGCAGAAAAACTAACATTATTATAAAGAAGCAGTTTAAGGATACTGTGAAGAATGTGTCTATATGAAGATATAGATCGCTGACTTGGATTACATATGGCAGCCAATTCTGTGCCCAGTAGTAGGTATTTGAAGAATAAAGAACTTAATTGTGAACAGCTGTTTCCACATACTTAATAAAGTGTGCAAGGCCAGTTCAAGCTCTATAAAGTGTTAAACATAGTTTTATGGAGCACATACTGGGGCCGTGCACGTTTTTTGAAGAGTGCATCATTCATTCTGTTAGGTCATGTCTATCTTTTGATTTCAGGCACAGATCTCTGAAAATATCTTTTTTGTTCTTTATAGTGTAACTGAGGCTTAGATGACTCCCTAACATTTGTGAAAAACATGATAATTCTTATGAAAAAGGAACTCTAAGTTATAATTATTGTTGTCTATCCACCTCAGCTGTTCCATTTTGTGATGTTAAAAGGAAGAAAAGATACTAGCTTTCAGGTTGGTTTTATTCCAAATTGGCTTATGTCTTCAGAGCTATCAAGAATATCAGCATCCCAGGGAAGCTGGTAGGGATCAGAAATTAATAATATCTAGTTACTCTGCAAAGTGTGAGTGGGAACTCAAAGCCCTGGGCTTTAGAAATGGCCCACAGCTGTTATTCACCCTGCTGTTAATCCCATGCTTTTCTTTTCATGAATGATGATTAATGAATATTAAGGTGTGTAGCTAGCCATGGAGGTTAGAAATGTGTTTTGTGGCCTGAGCAACTAGCATGTTTTCATGCTAGTGTGTCCTATTTTGGATGCAGGAGTCACAGGATTTAACAAAGGACCATTTCCACCAGCTTATCTGCACTGGAGTTGCATCTTTTCCTTCAGTGGACGTCAGCTCTGGTCCTGCAGAATGGCCACTTAGGTTTCTTGGTTTCCACTTGAGCCCCTCTGATATAGTAAGTCAAAACGGCAAGCCAATACACATTTTTTTTAATCACTTTGTCCAAGGAGCTGGAATTCTTCTACAACTTCCTTTGGAGACCGGGCACTGCTGGGTCTGAATTCGTTTATTCAGAGAAGTGAAGGAAATCTGTAATGGATTTAACAATCAGACTAAGACTGCTAGGTAAGAAGAGGCAGCTTTAAAGAACAGGTTATGCTACAAGTTTTAAGGGCATTTTGAGAACTGCTATAATTTAGAAGAGTTTTGACTAAATTAGACTAAAACAAACCTCAGCAATAGGTTTAATACCAGGAATTTGCACCTGCTGAAATAAACCTGCGTAAAGAGGACCTTCCTTAAAGTTTCCACATCACTACTTGAAATGAATAAACATTAGTTTCAAAAGTACATATTTTTGCATTTTACATGAATGCACAGTATTCTGCCAGTTCGCACCAAGTTTGTACGTGTAAAAATAAATCCAAATAAAAACCAACAAAGCAACATGGCCAAGTGAAGATCAAAGAGGTTTTAAACAGTCTGTAAATCTCTTCCCTCTGCTGCCCAGTTTCCATGCTCCTGTTTCTTCGGTTGGCCTTTAAGCTGGAAATGAGAACAAACTTGCACATCCAGTATAAATAATTGAATAAATAATGTGGGAAAGTTCTTTTTTTTTTTTTTTTGTTATTATTTAAGTCCATATCTCTCATGTACCTTGTTCCATGTCTATGCAAATATACTTAGTGGTTATGAATATTACTGAGGAAAACATCAAGGAAAGTGAACAACACTGTATGAACCATTACCTGTTGACATTTTGTTAAGTGGTCATGTGCATGGCAATTTGTGCTCAAGTATCTTTTACTTTAGACTTTTTTGATGTAATTTACTATGCTTATTTTTGATAATGGGGAAAAAAATCTTCCAGCTTCCTCCTCCTGATCTCTTTATGAAAGTTATCAAGCAGCTTGGACTCTTCACCCCTGCCTCCTGATATATGACCAGGGCACCCAGATGTCTCATATCTCCAAAGTGGACCTGGCACTAGAGGGCGATGGAGAAATGCACTTTTGCCAGTGTGTCCCAACAATTTATTAGAAAAGCGAGAGCAGAGGAGTAAGACCTTAATTAGCAAGTTCTTGAACGAAGAGTGTGCTACTGCTCTGCAATCTCTATTACCTTCTCTTCTGATGCCTTCTTTCTGGTCATGGTCAAGCAGCTCTCAAGAAAAAAATCTTGAGATATATATTAGGAAGAAAGAGAGCAGTCACTCAGAGTTACCAGCTTCACTCCATACAGTTTTTATTGCACTGCCATTGACTCCTCAAAACTAGGGGTTCATAGACTTGGAAATACATCCTGGATTTGTTATTTGAGCACTTTTTTCTCTTTACAGGAGACTCAGGGTTATTCCAGGGAACAGGCAGTCTGTCCATAAATGTCTCACCTGCAATATTTTTTTGACTATCAAATATGCTATACATCCCCCACATTGTCTTTATGTTCATAATGTCATAAAGCCACTTGAAAGAAGATGTGAGGGAAAAAAATAATAACAAAGCAGGTGTGGAGTCCACTATAAGCCACTGCAATTTTTTAAGATGATGTCATGGGTTCAGCAACAGCAGTCATTTTTCTCCTTCTTGGTAGCTGGTGCATTGCTGTGGTTTTGATATTGAGCCTGGGAACAGCACTGATAACACCAGTGTTTTCAGTTACTGCTTGGTAATGTTTTGGTCTGATCAAGGACTTTCTG